>JAAIXJ010000112.1:217344-266822 GCA_013403705.1 Heliconius hermathena | reverse complement strand
ATGGCTTAGTGGTCAGAGCGCCTGGTCGGTTTCCAGGAGGCGCGGGTTCGAGTCCCGCTGCGTTCAAATTTTTATACGTTTTCTAAATAAGTATTTTTCTTTCCTAAGTGTGGAATAACACTTTAAAAATGTTTAAAAACCACTTATGTTGTTAAAAAAGTAAAAGATTGTTTTGCAAGAGAAAAAAACAACTTATAAGTTCCCGTGACGAGCTAAATCACCGACCTAAGTAAGTAGATCCGATATAACGTCTTATCGGACTCGGGGGACGTAAAAAACTTTTACATTCGATTCTAAAACCATAAAGTTTTTACGTTGCTATAGACAAATATGGTGCTATATAAGTTGAAAAACGAGAAAAAGATATTTCATCAGTGGCCGGTCGTGGCGCAGCGGCACGAGGTGTGACTGCAAAACCGACTGGTTGTGGGTTCGATCCCCACTCGAGGAGATGAAATATTTACTTAAATTTATATTTCCATTTCTTCGCTCTGGTGTCGAGGTTAAGCGCGGCGTTGAGTTCTGCCACTCAACACGCAATGCCTCCAGAATTTGGCAGAAAGTGGGGAACGGAGTGTCTTAACACTAGGTTCCCTCTGCCTACCCTGCTGTGTGCAGGATACAGCGTGAAGCTAATTTTAATTTTTTTTAAGACATTTCATCTGCGTCGTGAAAACAAATGATGAAAAGAAAAATTTTTTTCTTGACCCTCTATAAAAGGTCTATTTTAGCAATGGGAAAATGAAAAATATATGTTATAACGGCATATATTGTAGTTATTAACATATATATAAAATAACAAAGAGGGTTTTGTTAGTTGAGAACGGAGTGATTCACTAGAGTCTCTTTCTCCCTGAATTTTGTGGCACATGCATAAACATTAATAGCACATACAATATGTACTTATGTATTATTCTTATCTAATTGGTCCACTCTAGCATTTCATTTTGTTGGCTTCTTTAAAATCACTGTACATTATAATATTATTTTGCACCAAATTGGTTTCTTTTGATCTGGCATATTTGCATTCTACATCTAGTAAAGGAATTTAATATAAAAGGAAGAAATTGTTGATGACTTCCATACTTTCTGTGAATAAAACTGTGAAGGGGAAATTACGAAATCTTTTATGAGATACGAAGAAAAAAAACCGCATTCAGTAGAATTTATGGCGATTCGCTATAATCATTATTGTGACAACTTTCCTCGTTACCCAAATCCGGGAAACTTCAGAAAATGGTGCGAAATGTTAAAGAACTAAGTGAAAGATATGATTGTAAAAGTAGTTAAATATCTAAAAAACGTAGAAGATGATCGTTATGGTATTTGACACTCGTTAGCATCACCAAACTTGGTAGGCAGAGAGAAACTGATGTTAAGACATTCCAGTCCCCGGACAAAAATTATATCACATAATGTTTTTAGTATAAATTTAAATGAAATGCAAATTCTAGATATAAAACAGGGTAAAACATTTTTGATATATGATGACGTACAGTCTAATCACAAAAAACGAAATACATTTACAAAATATGTACACATAAGAAATTATATTTTCATATTGCATTTAGAGTTGCGCAAAGGAAACTGAGAACTAGAAGTGTGCACAAAGTAATTTCGGTTGTTTTGGTAAAACATCCAGTTATCCACGATGAAGGGAGCTAAAACAAAATTCGTGTACGTATTCCTCTGTTATATCCCCCTTTTGCGAACAACTTCAAATAAAAACTTGCGCTACTTTCATGAAGTTGCAATTTTGAAAATGTATTTTTGAGACAAATTTTCGTCGAAGTTCCCAGTTAATTCACAAACGCAATAGCTTATTTATCAAGAACTTAAAATACTTTGTGCTGAACACGTCCTTTGGAACGTAAATTGAGAAAATTTAAGCGTAGCGCATTTTTATGTCAATATTTACGTTTTTATAAGAGGAAGATTTCCAATTACAAGTATCTTTAACTTTTTTATATAAATCAAAATAATATTACGATCTTAGAATTTTTTTTAAATGGAAGATGCGAAGTGTAAGGCCTACTAAATAGGTACAAATATTTTCAAACACAACTATTAAGACATTTGTCCTACATATTCAATATAAACATAATCTCGGCGAGATTTGAACCTACTCTTACTACATCAATTTAAAATATTTCACAAACAGATCCAATATTCAAATCTACAATATTTATCATCAGCTATAAAAGTCAATTCTTACTAGTTTGTATAGCAGAATTCATCTAGATAAATCCTAATAACCGTTACATCCCATCGTGGCGCTGTCACAAACAATTTCGTACTATTTGCGACTTTGAGATATCTTGGAAAAGATTTCGCACTTGCATGGTAAGGCGGTCCATTCAGACGTGACGTTTGATCTCAGATCTGATAGACCTCGATTGGGGTCGAGGGCCATTCAGCCACTGATCATAAAAATTAATTTTAGAAAATCACTTGTACAGTTCTAATATATTATTACTTCAACAATGTTATTTTGATGACGATTTTACATCAATATTTGATACAAAAACACTTTTTGCCAAATTATTAAGATATTGTGTTGAATAGTGGATGTGAACACTGCGCTTTGTCTCATTACCAGTGCGAAGAGACGAAAATATTTAATATTTCATTCCCCGAGTGGGAATCGAACCCACAACCGTCGCATGCGTATGCGGATTCGCTTGCAATTGTACAAATGAAGATCAAAGAAAGAATAAGATCAATAAAGAAGCAAATATTAACATCCATGACCAACCTCCTAAAAACGCGGTTTACAAGCCTAGCTCCTCACTAGACGTCGGTGTGAATTGAATTATTCAGTTGATGCTCAACGGAAATCACTTTTTATAGAACTCGATACGATTTGCTCGTTTATTTTCCGCTTGAGAATATTTTTATTCAAGTTTTTTATGTAATATTTTACGAATGCTATTGTAGTGTCTGATTAGAATAAGAAGAATACGAAACTTTCATTTTGTTTATTGATGTTGGTCCTTTTGGGTTTTTAAAGGTAAAAAGGGAGTGATAGAGGATTTGTTTTCTGCTCTCCTTTGCTGTCTGCTTAATTTGGAAATCTCACTTGAACTTGAAAAATCAGCTTCACGCTGTTTCTCGTATACCAGGGTACGTAGATCCCTCAACGGTTCCCATCTAGTGTTACGATACTCCGATCACTATACACTGACTAGCTTAAATTATTATCATTTTCTTGCTTTTTATCAACACAAAGCACAAAGATGATTTCCGCCACTCAACACGCACTCAAAAATAGGTCAGAAAGTAGGTAGCGGAGTGTGGTAATACAATGCTTCCGCTGCCCACTCCATTTTATGCGAGATACGGCATGAAATCAAATAAAATTATTTATATGGTAGTTTTTAATAATTTATAACATTTGTCCGGAATAGTTAAAATAAAAAAAATAAAATAAGGAAATTCCGATTGTAACATAACAAGAATAGTAAAATCTATAAAAAAAAGAGAAATTACAATATACTTTTTATTTTTTTCTAAAGTTTCTTTTTTTATTTTAACTATGATATATTATTGATGTTACATTTATTAGACAAATATTCTACTGAATTAACAAAGGCAGCCAAGAAGGTTAAAACCACGAACAAATTGTGCAATAGAGAAACTTCCTTGCCCTATTTTAATTTCTTCCGACATTTAAAGAACGCACTTTAGATTTTCCTGTTGACTTTGGAAATATAATGAAAATATTATGATATTTTCTAATGAAATCCTTTAATTGAGATAATGAAAAAAATACAAATTAAAAATATTGTTGTAGGTGACTTAAATAAATACTAGATTTATGAGGCGACAAGTTTTTATAATTAATTATATTTTATTAAATATTAAATTATATTTTTTTTGCTTTTAAAAACATTAACATGAGTTAATATATAACATATATTATTGCAGTTGTGCAAACAATATGATGGAGTAATTGGGTTAACCAATAATTAAGTCAAGATTTAAGAAATGGATATCGAGTTAATCAGTCTCATTTCTTTGTAGAAAAAATTAATACCAATTCGTAACATTCAATATATTATGATAAGGAGAGTTGTATTTTATATTCAAAAGTCATTTTAATTCTTCCATTGTCCGTTGAGAGACAGTGGAGTAGGACAGCGTCTGTAAAGGTGACGGTTGTGGGATCGATTTCCATTTTACTGCTTTGGTATATTACTGCCTTCGTACGTACTAGTTAAATATGTTTTTTTCTTTCTTACATGTATAATAACATTTTAAAATTCAAAATCAAATTAAATCAGCTTCACGCTGTATCCCGCACACAGCAGGGTAGGCCGAGGGAACCTAATGTTAAGACACTTCGTTCCCCACTTTATGCCGAATTCCAGAATTCACATGGGCATTGCGTGTTGAATGACAGAACTCAACGCCGTGATTTGTCTCGACACTAAAGTGAAGAAATGGAAATATAAATTTAAGTAAATATTTCATCTCCTCGAGTGGGGATCGAACCCACAACCAGTCGGTTTTATAGTTACACTTTGTGCCCCTGCGCCACGACTGGTCTCAATACACTTTAACATTTTAAAATATTTAAATTGTAAATTAATGTTTTTTTGAATAGCAGGATGGGCAGAAAGAAATTAGTTAAGATACTACGTTCCGTCCCCACTAACTAGCATCGCACGGTCAAGTTGCGAGGCATGGTGAGTGTCGGAATCCAATGCCGCGTTTTGCCTCGTTACCAGAGCGAATTATCTTTCAAATTTTTTATTATTAATATTTTATATATTTTTTAATATTTTCATTATCTTAATGAAAATATTAAATATCTCATTTCCTTGAACGGGATTTGAACTCGCACAACCACAACTGGTATCTATCATACACCTATGGATACCTACCCACCTGTAATCAACTGAATTATGCAAAGCTGTGAAAAAAAAACTCCTATAAATGAGAAAAATGTCTGGAACGATGAAAAAGAAGATTAAAAGAATATTTCATAACGGCGCAGCATAACGGTGCCGTAAGTAAGTGGCTACTATAGCGCCTGGGATAGGGTTATTGTTCCCGAGGACTTTATGTTCAACCACTTAAATAGTCATAAAAGCAACGTAATTGAAGTTTTAATTAATTTCAAAGTTTTCCACAGAGAAAATATAATTTATTAAGAAATTGAGAGAATTAATGATGACAGTTACGTACACTGGTCAAGGTAATTCTAATCCTAATCTAATCTAATTGTACTTTTAATAGGTATTATCACTAAATATATTATAAAGTAGATATATAATATTATATTTAATCACAATATTCACAAAATATGACATAATATTTTTTGTATTATATATTGTGACTTTTGTGCCGAAGGTCTCTAGCGTTATTATATTAAAATAGACATAGTAGATTAAGCAATGAAACTAGTTTAATTAATTACTTTATTAAAATTATTTTTAGTTGAAGTAAAAATTTAAAAGCTATTAATGCCAATGCAACATTACAAAACGTATATAAATTATAAGTGAAATTCGCATGATCCATTTTATCTGGTCTTGTTCTTAGTTTGCTTGAAGTATTTACCCGAAATAAATATAGGCCACGGCCGTCTTAATGTTTTCAATTCTATAGAAGTAGGTACACAGCTCGAAAGTTGGAAGACATTGTCTTTATAATAATTTAGAGTAAAATATTTGAACATTGTTGTATTGTTTGTGTGAGTTCAAAATTAAAATATAAAATGTGTTGTTTTTATTTTTTGAATTTTTATTTGATGTTGTCGTGTAACATTCAGTAAGTAACTGACATAGTAAGATGAGAAAATTGTAGGTTCAAAATCTGAATGTTTCAGATGTTATTTAAAAGCAAAAATAGCTGATGAATAGCTCAAATTCAAGCTATTCATCAATTATTCTAAGATAAGTGAAGATGGTTAAAATAACCAAATTTCAATCAATAAATAATTAAAATAATTTATATATTTAGTTAAATTAATATATTATGTGTGATCCAGATGTAGGATTGATTGAGGACGTTGTCTCCTGGCTTAAAGCCAGCAGCACTAGCTGCTACCTCATTGATACTGTAAGTTTACATTACCTAAACTTATGTGAAATTTGTCAAGGAACTTAATATTCTAAAGATGAATCTGTGCTAATATATAATACTTATATAATTTCATCATAGTATAATTATATATAACTCGTGACCAAAAAGTTATATTATAGCCAAATTACACAAAATAAACATAATTACATAAATAGTTGCCTATATTATATTCTGATGTATAAGCAATATTACTGTATAGTTAAATCTAAATCCATTCAGTAGTTTTTGTGTGAAATTAGAATAAACTTTCATATTTATATTAGGACCTTGAATAAGCTCTTCTCGCTGTTTTTTTTGTTTAAAAAAAATTAATTTAAAATATAATGCTTACAATGACATTACTCAAAGTATTGTCCATCATTAAAGACCACTTTCTCCCATCTCTCTGGTAGCAATTGAATCCCCCGTCGGAAAAACGACTCATCTTTCGAGGCAATCCAGGAATCAAGCCATTTTTCGGCTTCTTCAAAAGAATGGAAGCGCTGCTCGCTTAAACCGTGCGCCATCGACCGAAACAAGTGGTAATCGGAGGGGGCTATGTCCGGTGAATACGGCGGGTGGGGTAGAACTTCCCATTGAAGTGTTTCCAGGTAAGTTTTGACTGGTTTTGCCACATGTGGCCGAGCATTATCATGTAATAAAATCACTTTGTCGTGTCTCTGCTCGTATAGTGGCCGCTTTTCTTTCAGAGCGCGACTCAAACGCATCAACTGAAGTCGATAGCGAGCTCCCGTGATAGTTTCATTAGGTTTAAGCAGCTCATAATAAATTACGCCCTGCTGATCCCACCAAATGCAGAGAAGAAGCTTAGAACCATGGATATTTGGTTTTGGCGACGATGTTGATGCGTGACCCGGCATGCCCCACGATTTTTTTCGCTTTGGATTGTCGTAGTGAATCCACTTTTCATCCCCAGTGACGATACGGTGCAGAAAACCTTTTCTCTTTTGCCGTTGAAGCAACAATTCACACATGAGAAAACGTCGTTCTACGTCTCTCGGCTTCAACTCATACGGCACCCAATGCCCTTGCTTTTGGATCATTCCTAACGCTTTTAAACGTTTTGAAACTGTTGACGCATCTACTTGTAACGTTTTCCCGAGCTCTACTAACGTCTGACATGGATCTTCTTCAAGCAATGCCTCCAATTCTGTCTTCAAATTTTGTCGGTGCTCCAGAACGCTCTTTGTCTTCAAGGTCAAAATCATTACTTTTGAAGCGCCTAAACCAGTCTCTGCACGTTGTATTCGACAAAGCATTGTCTCAACGAGAATTCTGTGTGCTTCTGCTGCAGATTTTTTCTGAATAAAGCAGTGCAATAAAATTCCCCGCAAAAACACTTTATTTGGCATAAAAGTACACATTTTCACAAAGGGAAAATAAATATATAGTTGACACTGTAGTAAACACTATTCTATAATACTATAATTTGAGGTTACATATAGCACACTTTCAAAAAATAGCGAGAACTTATCCAAATCCTAATAATATTCCTAATAATATTAGTAGGACTAGAGAACCAATTGATGCGTTTAATACGCGTTGCTATTGTGACGTGTTTCATACAATAATGTACAATATTTTATACAATAATGTTACATATTGTCAAACGTATAAGAGTGTGTATGTGTGGGTGTATGTGTTATGGTTACTTAATTAATTGAAACTTGAGAAATATGTTCAGTAGAGATGGAAGATACGAGATGGATGTGAAAAGGCGTATTGCTGCCGGTAACAGGGTAACGGAGCTTTAGTTGCATTAATGAGACGACGAAACGTCAGCACACCGGCGCGTTTGGCCGTACACAATGTAGTTTTGGTACCGACACTGATATACGGCAGCGAAACGTGGGTATTACAGAAGAAGAATAAAAGAAAGATGAATGCCTGGAGATGTGATCTCTTCGTAGGAAATGCGGAGTCAGCTTAGCTGATCGAATCCGCAATGAAGAGGTACACAGAATGGTATTAGCGAGGATTTCACGATGAGGAAGAATGTGCTGATAGTTTGAGCACGAATGAGTGATGAAAGAATGGCAAAAAAGATTTATGATGGAAAAGTGAGTGGTAAGAGAGGTAGGGGGAGACCTCGATTCACCTTCGAAAATTCAGTATCAAACATACTGGATGAAGGTGACGTAAAAAGCATAAGGAGGGTATGTATGATGAGGTTGATGACAGTGGACGAGGTGAAAGAGGTATGTTTGTTGCACCGTAGCGTTTGGCGCTCCGTTCTCTCTGACTACCCCGCTAGGGATAAAGAGTGAAGCTAAGTTCTTCTTCTGCGGCGTTGAGTTCCTCTACTCAACACACAATGTCATCAGAATACGGCGGAAAGTAGGAACGGAAGTATATCAATTGGATATAACGGAGTGTCTTAACACTATTTTTCCGCGTTCCCTGCTACGTGCGGGATACAATGAAATCATAAAAAAAAAACTTATAAGCGAAACAACTCTAATAGTATTATAGAAATAAATGGAAAAGATTTGTTAAATATTATAAATGTGACGACCTAAATATATTCTATTTACAGAAATATAGAGACGACTCTATCTATATTTAGATACGGTTTGAGTATTAAAAGTGAAATTTCTTCCTCACAAGATCTTTTAATTTGAATAATTAACGTTGATAGAAGTTTATTACTATTAGGTTTAAAATTAATTTTCTTTATTTATTTAAACCCAATAAATAGTAATAGACTTCTATCAACGTTAATTATTCAAATGAAAAGAAAAGTCGAATATAAGTATGAATTACGTAAAAAATATAGCTATGTCCAGATCAAAGTTTTAATGTAAGCATTTGTGAAGAAAGAAAATTATACTACCTATATAAGGTTATACAATATTTAATATTTTCATTTCATCGTTCTGGCAACGAGGCAAAACGTGGCGTTGAGTTCCGCTATTCAACATACAATTCAGCGGAAAGTGGGGATTGAAAGTGTCTTAACATTAGATTTTTAGGTTCCCTATGTTTATTTTGTTTTCCAACTCTTGTAAAATAAAACATGGCATATACTCTTGAATTGAGATTTAACGCGTATTTGGTTATATAGGTTTCCTCTGCCTGCTATAGTCTAGAGATACGCATCTCGAAGCTGGAAAGAAAAATATTTTATCAAATTTTATGTAATAATTTCAATGTAATTTATTTTAAATCCACATGTTTCAGAATTTAAACACTATTCTTGTTAAGATATAACGTTAACCTTGAAGTTTTACATATAATATTTTAAGCCCCATCAAAAAAAATCGAGGAATTTTAGTATATTAGAGATCGAGTAAAGGTAAAGTAAAAAAAATATATATTACAATACATTTTTTTTATATTTTGTACTCATTGATTCTCATGACCAGTACAGCGATTTACATCTAAAGCGTACACATGTGGCGCTGTAACACTCACAGCAGGTTTATGATGCATTTCTCTTATAGACGACAGTAACCTATTTTAGACTTTAAGCTTTCGTTAATACGATTGGTTTTTGTACTTGCCTAGTATTCGCGGAACACCTCCAACGTATAACATGAATAAAGTTATCTCTCCCCTTGCAAAGACTTTATAACACCGCTCTACCAAATTGTATGCGGATTAATGTTGTCCAAAAATTATGGAAGCAAAATTTTGATATTGAACTTAATTTTGTATTTTTTCACTTTTTATGGAGATTATTTATTATTATATTATATGAATAATAATCAGCTTCACGCTGTATCTCGCACACAGCAGGGTAGGCAGAGGGAACCTAGTGTTAAGACACTCCGTTCCCCACTTTCTGCCGAATTCTGGAGGCATTGCGTGTTAAGTGGCAGGACTCAACGCCGCGCTTAACCTCGACACCAGAGCTAAGAAATGGAAATATAAATTTAAGTAAATATTTCATCTCCTCGAGTGGGGATCGAACCCACAATCAGTCGGTTTTACAGTCACACCTCGTGCCGCTGAGCCACGACTGGCCTCAATATTATATGAATGATTAAATATATATTTAAAAATATATTTATTGGGCGGAAAGTGAGGAACGGAAATAACTTGATAAGAAAGTATTGTCTGAAAATAAGGTTCTTATATTTCTTCTGCCTACCCTGCTATGTATATAGGGACTATTATGATAAAGTGTGACTGCGTCTGGTAAACATGTATTCAATCCTCATTGGATTGAATAGAAGGAATGAATTAAAGAATAAATAATTTGCATGTGCTTGCTCTGGTAAGATAAACTTCCGCCACTCGACACACGTTGTTTCGGATTCAGGTGAAAAACGGAGAACAGAGTATTCCGACACTACTTCTCTTTGCCTATTGCAAGATTTGATAACAATGGGTAGTATAAGGAAGTATCAAGCAAGGATGACCCTTGCTTGATCCAAAGTCCACAAACATTAAGGAACGGGCGGCAAATTATTGTTTACTAATAAAATTCATTTATAACAAACATCAAATGATAAAAAAGATTAAACTCTTAAAACTATTATAAAAATAGATATGAATAGCTAAAACATTACAGGAAAGCTGTATTAAGCCTGTTTAAATACTGTCGCTTTGACTCCGGTAGCTGATTCGGTAACAAAGAGACTCCCGCATTAAAGGATAGCCTGGAAGTGGGATCCGTTTGAGCTGTAAACAGTTTGCCAATCCCTTCTAAAGAAACATCGCCAAACAGAATGGGTTAATTCCGATACATTTAGAATGTTCCAAATCGAATTTAGTTGACTTCAGCCCTCGACTGATATGGCTAGTTTGCTTAAGTAGTGACGGCGATGTGAAATTTAAGTGAAATTTAGGTCTTTTACTTATATAACTAACATAATAAATAATATAACACAACTAACGTTAATAATGTTCAACGTGATATAAAGTTGAGGCCAATTATGGTACACGGGCACAAAATGTGACCGTAAAATCGATTGGTTGTGGGTTCGATCTCCACTCGAGAAAATGAAATATTAAATTAAATTCATGTGTTCATTTCTTCGCTCTGGTGTCGAGGCAAAGGGCGACGTTGGGTTCCGCCTCTCACGCAATAACTCTAGAATTCGACGGAAAATGGGAAAAGAATTGTCTTAACATTAGGTTCCTTCTGCCTACCCCGCTGTGTGCGGAATAAAGCGCGAAGCTGATTTTTATTTGTGAAATAAAGTACCTACTGAAAATCAGTAAGAATTTACCATCTTGTTTTTTACGCCATAAATGTGCTAATAACATTTTAAAAATACAATAAATGTTATCGTTTTTATACCGCCCCTAAAACGTAATAAAATAAATTACAGTAAAGAACACATCTTTTTGATATTTACCAAGCACGAATCCCTTACTTCCAAATCTCCAGATTTCACTTATAAAATTTACATTTTAATAAAGATAATTCTGTAATCTTGAATAGGATGACATCAAAGGTATGACGCGGGCGGATGTATAAATAAGGCGCCGCCCGTCGCCCGTGGGACCAGTTTTTCTGGCGTGAATCATGTCCCACTTCACATTGTAACTCCTAGAGAATTATCTGACTACTTCACGTTCCCTCGACGCTGGAGTCAAATAAATCTATTCGTACATTGTTCTATTATAGATATTTTTTTTCTTCAAATTAGGCAAAGAGAACGCAGAGTTCAGACTCTGTTCGTTTTCTGTTCATTTTAATTAAAATTTTCGTTGACGGAACCTAACGCCGCGCTTCGTTGTATTAGAATAGATGAATAATACTAGTATAACGTTCCATACAATCCTCAGGAGTTCAATAAGAGTAGGTACTCTGGATTTTGATTGTGTTAAAATCGGTAAGAAAAAAAAATAAAACGTAAACATCACGCTTTTTTGCTATAAAATACAGTATAGGGAACCTAGTATTAAGACGCATCGTTCTCCAATTTCCGCCCAATATTTGAAATATTGCTGATTAGGTAGCACAAATGAACGCCGCTCTTAAAACAAACAATATTGATATAACGATTAACGTCCTAACGTCTACAAAATTATATAAACAAATTTATAAATACTCGAAAAATTATTCAAGATACACAACATTTCCTACAACGACGTAATATTAAAGGTGTATGCCGCAAAAAATTGGACATCCTAATATAAACGTCATCTGTAAACATCTACCGGAATCAACGGAAAATGAACTCTATTATTTTGTTGTACGATAACCTTTCCTTTACAGCTTTCAAGTTTGCTTGGCTCGTCAAAGTACGAGATTAGATCTGTAGAGCCAACATGAGGACATTTTATCTAACTTTGGAGCATAGGATGCAGCACATACATATTTTTTGTTAGAATTACTGTAAGACTTGGCAGTGAAACTTGGCAAGTCACGCTTAGATAGTAGCTTTAATGAATCTGATCTTGTTTATAACGTTCTGTAGCCTTACTATGTAACATGTTAAGACGTACTCGTAGGTACTTTTATAGCTCAATTTAAGCGAGAATTTCTGTAACACTTGTTCATTATCGTTTGTTTTGTGGTAGACAGGAAGGATCTGAAGTAAGCTATAGGGGGCCGTTCAAGTATTACGTAAGCAGTTTTTTTATGCCATCAAAAATAAGCAATCCTCTTCAAAATATTTCATTGAACACGTCAAAAATAAGCAAACTCAAGACCCCCCCCGCCCCCCTACAGTGCTTACGTAATACTTGAACGGCCCTTAGTGAAACAGTTTTTTTTTATTTAAATCAGATATATATCTTCAGTTCCGGTCTTGCCTAAAAAAAGTGATGCTTAATAAAAATTTTCTCAAGCTGGTTGTGCTTAGTGCGTAATCTCTGACAAAGTATGTCCACCACAATCTATGCGTGGCCACGGATACCTACAGAATTATACAAAAATACAGGTTTAAAATGAATATAAATTAAAACTATAATTAAAATATTACCAAATCATATGAGAATTTGTATTCATTTCATTACCAATTTCATCTGATAATAAATAGCACAAATTTATTTTATTTAAATTTAGACTAGCATTAACATCTCTCATATGCATTTAATATTAATTATAATTAGTTCTAAGAGTAAAAGGTTCAATGGAGCACAAAACAAAATCAATGTTTTCAATGATATTGGATGGAGAGAAAAAAGTATTCTCATTAAGTAATTAAATACGGTTGCGGCAATCGTTAGCTTGATGCTGAGAGCCATCTCGCTAATGGATTAGAGGAAACTCTAGATCATTCTTCGACTTTTGAATTGGACTAAGTAGGTTCTTTTATATATACAAGCGATACAGATTGCGTTGTAAAATTTTAGGTATTTTGAAATTATTTTTTACATATGTCTTAACTGAAGCCGTCGTGGCGTAGGGGTGAATGTAAACGCGGAAATATTTCATATTTTTATTTAAATGCTCTAGTAACGAAACAATGTTCGGCGTTCAGTTCCGCCACACAACACATAATGACTGAAAGATTCGGTGCAAAGTGGAGAAAGGAAATGTCTTTAAGATAACGGAGTGTTTAGGTTTCTAGATTCCTTTTGCCTACCTTAATATGTGCGGGATACAAATTATACAATTGGCTAATATGGAAAGTTTTCGAGACTTTTAAAAGGCTTTTGACCGTATGCTTCGTCCGTATGTCTGGTATGATCCAAAGGGCTCTGTAATTTCTATATTAAGATAAGCAGAGACGTGTACCTGTTCCACTATTCCGCTTCTATAGTTGTATTCATCGTTGGCAACACCAAATTCTTACAGATTACAGAAGGTGTTCCCTAGGAACTATGTCGGGAAAAAGTGCCTTGCAATACCTCAAATGTCCAAAGCAACGCCAAATGCGATGGTTGGATGTCGGAATGCAGGAGCTCCAATGGAAATCTACAAAGTGCTGCGTTGAATTCTCGCGAAATGCGCGAACACTCAGCACGCAATGCCTCCAGAATTCGGCGGAAAGTGGGGAACGGAGTGTCCTAACACTTGGATCCTTCTGCGTACTCCGCTGTGTGCTGGATACAATGCGAAGCTAATTTATTTATTTACTTTGTCTATTTCTTTATCACTCTTTTTCTATCTTAGTTATATTGAGTTTGAATTGAATACAAATAAAACTTAAAAAATAAAACTTAATTGTATTTTTCTATATCCTTTTAGTAGTTAAGGTATGTAAAGTAAATAATGATTACTTATTTCGCAAAATTTTCAACTAATTTGTTTCAATCTAATTAAGATTCTTTACAAAGTTCTCGTAATTTTTTGGTCTTCGTAATATAATAATGAATTTATATTTTTAAATTAATTAAGATGGTATACTATTTTAAGAGATAGGTTTATAATATGACATCAGCAGGATAGATATCAGGTCACCGCAGTAACCTCAAACCAAGAACTCGACGTTCTAGCGTCAAAATTACGTTTAAATTATAGAAAAGGCATTTCATAGCGTTTCTAACCATAACTATTTAGTATTTGTGATGGTTGCGGACCCAATTCTCACGCAAATAACAATAGTCACTTTGAAAATATTATATGATTAACTCTTCTTTATAATAAAAATAATAGATTGAACTTATTTGTTTTCTTATCCCAAATGTGTTTAGAATTATGCATAATATAGATCTACTTAAACCTCTTTAAAATGTATTACCAAAAAGTCTTGCTTATGATAAAACCTCATGAAAGCTTATAGTATGAAAGCTATATTAAACCTCACTCATAAGGAACATAATATATTTGTCGATATACAGTACACGCCACATTATATAGAGATGCCCGAAGATAATGGCCACTGTAAGCGATACAAGTGTCGAACTGAACAAATAGAACGTACGAAGTTTGAAGAAACCTCGTAACAAAGGGCGTCGACTATAGAATAAAGGAGTTTATAGCGAAACAACTTATTTATGTTTCGCCTATTCATGTACCGACAAGTTTGGTTATTTTAAGTCTTGGTATTAGAAATGTGAGCTTTATATGACTTAGGATAAATTAAGTAAGACTTCGTTTTAAGGTCTTCAGTTCTGTATTTGTCTTTCACATATACTTTAAGACAGAGTTAAGACACTTCCTTTATATTTCATAAGCAGATTTTGTAGTTCAATAGTTAAATCAAAAGTTATTAGGTCATGTAGATGGTTTTAAAACGTAGTGTCACTTTAAGATATAATTTAAAACAAAATTTATCTATTTGGTTTCTATATTTTTATTTTTTTAATGACATGGATTCATTTCTATGCTAATTTTGTAAGAAATCAAAGAAATATACAAATCAGTCATCATTTGCATGTTCCAGCGTCAACGCCTTCAATTAACCACCCTATTGATAAGTATTTCTGTACGTATATACTAATGTAATAGTTTAATAGTTATTATTGTATCTTTAGATTCACAATGTATCTCAGACAAAGCAAGGAAGGTAGAAAGAACCTGGTGACCTAGTCACCAGTTTCTTTCTACGTTCAGACACTCCCATTAACACACGTTATACGTTCCCATTAATATACTTTCAACAGACTTCTGGAGGTACTGCGTATTGACCCACAACCTGTTACTTTTACAGTCACACGCTTGTGCCTCTGCGCCACGACTGGCCTCGTTATTATTGCTATTACAGTGATTTCTCAGAAATACAACCGATGAAATATTCGACTGTGTTGACTAATCTCTTGTTGTTGTCTCTTAGTTCTCAAATTTTTACCAATTTTTCTATAAAAGTTCCGTTGCTTGATGGCTCAAAATTATATGTATTATATGGTTACTTTTAGATTTTACACAACTTCACTATATTCGTATTATTGTTATAAAGGTAATTATCTTCCTCTTAAATTAGTAAAATATTTTACAAATTTAATTATTTTTCTATATAAAATTTCGTTTTAATGTTAAATATCATTTAAAAGTAGAAGCCACACTGAAGTGCACTTTAATGTTGATGCTGGCTGATATCGTTATTACAAAAAAATAATTTCCAACCCTATTGAAACATTTGGTTCTATGTTTCGGACAGTGGAATAGTCTAGTTGGGAACATCAATGGTGCTCTGGGGAAATCTGAGGCCGGTCTAACTTGTCAAGACGACAGATGCGCCCGGCTTCAACACTTCACTTCAGTACTTCTATACAAGAAGTTTGCTTCTCATTGTCCTATTCTGAAGAGATACTCTAGATGTAATTAAAAATGGTAATGGATTTCTATCGCTGGTATGAGATTTTTGTCAAAAATTTAATATATTTTAGTGTTTCAGTTTTAGTTTAAAAATATATTTGTCTGCGGAAGCTTAATAAAAAGCATTAAAAAAATTAGCTCTATTTTGTTCCATTCAAGTCCAGGTCCATCAATAGTGGCCATACTGCCTGCGGACCTGGACTATGGATGGACCTATATGACATCTCAATCTAACAGGTAATAATTGTTTTATCGAATTGTGTTCCGCATTTTATGAAGTCTACTCCAGTTTCAGAAAGGTACAAGTATACATAAATGAGACAAATGTAAATTTGTCTCATTTATATATATTTTGGAAACCAAGCCTACTAGATTTTTATTCATAGTGTATTTTATATGACAGCCCTTTTATTACTTATTAGGTTGTTTGTGCAAAAATATGTAAGCCGCCAATTTGTTGCGAACGCTGTTTTGGACACAAGCTAACACGATGAGTTTCAAACAAAAGCCTGAAACAATTAATGTTTCCAATTAATGTCAATTTCTTGTTCCAATCGAACCTACTAATATCATTTGAGACACTTTCCGCGTCATGATGGTGAAATAGCATAGAGGGAGCTTAAAACCAGTAACTTATCCTCAGAGTGTTAATTCGAAGATAACTAACGTCGTTGCACATCGTAAGCTCTTTAGTCCAACTTGTCAAACGCCGACACGAAGCAAGCATTTCTTACAGCAAAATTTAAACTTAGTTCATTTTAGATGGCACTTTGAATGTAACGAAAAGTGCTTGAATAACAATAAGGGACGCCTGGTTGTATACAACTTTGTATTTAGCTGTGAAATTTTGCTGTTCTTAAGAACGTGCAATTATTGAATTCATTTGTGTGTATTTCTTTTGGTTAGTATAAGTAATTTTATAAATAGAGCGAGAGGCGTTGATATTTAAATTAAATATTACGTTCTGTCTTGTTATTTTCTCTTGTTTTCCGTTTGTCTGTTTGTCCGTCTATCAAGGCATTTTGAAGTAAGAAGAGGTAGATGTCATCTAATGAGGTAAAAAAAGGTTGCAAAAACCTACGTGAAGCTAATAAAAATTATGAAGATTTTTTGGTTTGCTTCATGCTATCCTGCACTTAGCACAGTAGGTAGTGGGAACGTGAGAACCTAGTGTTACCTGGGAGCCTAGTGGGAACCACGACGGCCTTAATTCATGTTTTTATTTTATAAATTTGAAAGTAATTTTGTCAGTCTATGACGTAATCACACCAAAACTACTTATCCGATTGTGATAAAATTTAATAAAGAGATACTTGAGGATCTAAGGATGAACATAGGCCACTCTTTTCCAGGAATTTCGTTGTTTTAAAAAGAAAAGTGGGCTACTAAAAATTGGCTTTCTGGATGATTACATCACGTGCGCTGGCTCAACCTTATAAGATACATAAAAACAATGTCCTACAAAAATATTGTCCTGTTTGAAACCTAGAAAAATTCCAAAGATGGTCGTTGAATGTCGAGGCACACCACTTTAATATATAATATTTAATTGAATTTTAAATTTATCTGGTTATTGTTTAAATTTATCTGGTAATTAATTTTCTATAATTTGGTACTAATCCTTATCAAAATACAGAATATTATATTCACCATTGGTATTTCATCTAGAATAAAATTGTATTTTACTATACATAATTATAATATATACTTTATGATACATCATAGATTCAAAATGTCCTAGCCTACCAGCCGCGCGGTGCGAGAGTTGCTTACGTAATGACCGACCCGAACGGGCAGACGACGTTGACGGTTATGTCAATTTTTATAAATTTTCGATCTACTACTAACATTTATAGATTCTTTGCTGTTTGTTATTATTTCATATTTTTGGTTGGTTTTCTTCATTTATTCGAGTTGTAGATTAGTTAGATTTTATAATTTCTTGATTAGGTTAAGTATTTTGTTTAAAGTTAAAGATTTAGTAAAATGAAATAGAATACCATAATAAAACAAATTCTGGTATTCCAAATCGTTTTACTTTTAATTTTGATACCTTTGAATGTTTATTTTAGGTTAATAATATTCATAATACAGCTGATTTTGTTTTCAGTTTTTTTTTTCATTANTTTTGATACCTTTGAATGTTTATTTTAGGTTGATAATATTCATAATACAGCTGATTTTGTTTTCAGTTTTTTTTTTTCATTAATTATTATTTATTCCAATATAAATACTTTAGTTAAGATTGGGATAAATAATAATTAATTGTGTATTTACTTTTTATTGTTCATTTTAAATAGTTAGATATTTTTTTCTAATATTAAGAATTTCCTTTAATTACTTTTATCTGTTTCTTTTGTTCATTTCAATTACTCAAGTATTTTTTTCTTATAATATGAATTTTATTTGCCTTACTGATGTCTATTTATTATTCTTTTTCGGCTTATTTTATTTATTCAGACTTAATTTTTTTACTTATACTTATACTGGAAAAAAAATCATATATATAAAATAAATATCCGTATAGTTTAAGCGGGCGAACCCGCGTGGATCCGCTAGTATCTTATATAGTGATAATTAGTTACTATATTGTTCTTATAACTTATTTTTTATGTTGTTAGTATCTAGAAATTTGCAAAAATCTCCCTACAGAGATACTAACAACATAAAAAATAAGTTGTAACAAGCGTATAAAAATTTCCACGTAGCTTGGCGAGAACGTATGGCTTAGTGGTCAGAGCGCCTGGTCGGTTTCCAGGAGGCGCGGGTTCGAGTCCCGCTACGTTCAATTTTTTTTATTTTTCTTTTCTAAGTGAGTGTGTTGGATAGTCCATTTATTGAGGAATTTATTGTCGTTCTCGTTGCGGTGTTCAAATCTACTGTACCTGCTGTCAGAGTTGCCTTGGACAGAAATAAAAGATTTTTATTTTAACATACTTTTATTTTATTTTAACATATTTTCAATTAAAAAGCGGATTCAGTTAAACGCTAGTGGTACATATATTTTACAAAACATATATCAAAATACCTTCAAAATGCAACGTGTAATTCAATTTTATTATACTAAACTTTAATACACTAAATTCGTATGATATTTAGAATTTCAGTAACATTTTGCGGCTACGAGCAAGAGTCAGTCCTGCGAGTCCTCCGGAATTTCTACTCTAGTTAATCTCTAAGAACTGACGGTGCATTCGGGGTTCTAGCACATTAGCGACGGAACGCTTTTTTAGTTTACGATAAAGCTATTAAAAACTGTTCACGTTTCAGTTTTTGTGGGAAGTATTTTTTACGCTAGCTCGTGTGATTAAATTTTTAATTCAATTATTTGGATATTGTTTTTACTTTACCACATATTACATTACTTTTAGATAGTAAGTAGCTTTTAGTATGACTTGGAGGCGGCAATTAATTATAAAGGATAATTGAATAAATGATTAAAATATGTACACGGCACGGATGTAGTTTAGGTAACAAGACAAAGCGCAGCGTTGAATTACGCATTATACACTTATTGTATCGAAAATTGGACAAAAAGTGAACAACGGCATGTCTTATCATTAGGTTACCTCTGCCAACCCTGTTATGCGGGAAAAAATATGAAGTATTTATTTGCTATAAATTTTAAAAGTTCAATTTTTAAAAATAGCTTGTGGAGTGTAAATAAGAAGGCGTCGACGAGAACCGACTTAGTAGAGTTAATTAAATCAATATCTTCGACTAGCTAGGAACATGCTGCTTTGACATAATTAAACATTTTATATTGCTCTCTAAGTTGAAACAAAGTGTTATTTCTTTATTATAATATAAAAAAAACGAACAGCATTTTTAAAAGAAGAAATTATTACCATTTGTGTTATTTATGTTCTACTTCTTGTGTAGTGGTGCAAAGGAATAGTATCTGATTGCAAATGCAACGGTTGCGGGTTCATTTCCCACTCGAATTTCATTTGGTGAAAAGCTAACAAAATATATGAATTTATATTAAATCTGAGAATTGAAACCAGAACTCCTGTACCAACAACCAAGTTACTGGCTGGTTCGCACAGTCACCAAGACATACAACGACTATAACTAGAACAGCTCTGAAAACTAACAAACACTTAACAGACTGCTATTCCCGCTCCCAGCGCGGAGACTTCGTCTATTATTTAGTCCGGTGTCAGTGGCCTCCATTATTTTCTTTGTCAGTATAATTAGGCTGTACATTCTTGTAGTACAATTTACTTTCAACTTTGTTTCAACTATATTTAACAAGGTATAAATAGTAAAAGTATAACTCTATTATGAATTCATAGTTTAATGTGTAATTTGGAAAACTAAGAAAGAAGTGGCAAAGATTGTGATGTAGTCTCTCTACATTTCATCGTCTTACCAGCGGGGAAATGAAAATAATTTCCAAAGTGGTATCAAACTCACAATCGTTGCATTTGGAATTACACACTGCGCTACTGAGTCCCAACGCTACCGTGACCTTAGCTTTTTATTTATTATTTATTTAAAAATAAATTACTGTTAGAAAAGTTATTTAATCTATTAAATCAAAATTTGAGGCCGGTCGTGGCGCAGCGGCACGAGGTGTGACTGCCAAACCGACTGGTTGTGGGTTCGATCCCCACTCGAGAAGATGAAATATTTACTTAAATTTATATTTCCATTTCTTCGCTCTGGTGTCGAGGTTAAGCGCAGCGTTGAGTTCTGCCCCTCAACACGCAATGCCTCCAGAATTCGGCAGAAAGTGGGGAACGGAGTGTCTTAACACTAGATTCCCTCTGCCTACCCTGCTGTGTGCGGGATGCAGCGTGAAGCTAATTTTTTTTAAAATCAAAATTTTGGTTCAAACGCAGAATTATCACAATGAATGTATTTTGTACAATATCAAATATATTGCTTGAAATTACTTTCAAACTAAAAGTTGTCCCAAAAAGAAAAATGAATTTGAAAAGACTTTTTTACATAGTAGAAGTACTAAAGAAACTGCCTCTAAATTATATTTAAAAAGTAGGTACCTACAGCTACAAGCTACCGTAATACTGTAATTTAAACTTCAATTAAGGAATATTATAAGACAATTTCAAATTTACGTAAATTGCTGATTTCGAATAAGTTACAAAGATGTCGTGGAAAGGGACGTCTATTGATCATTTATTGGGTTTCTTTTTGTTGTCTCCTGCGAGGGCTCCATAAGCCCTCGGATTTCAATAAATGATTTATCTTTTCGTCTTTATAATTAAGCAACATGATATTTGTCTATTCTCAATTGTTTAAAATTTTACTAAGGGTTTTTTTTGTAATATTTTCTCTGTTATTAGTATTCTTAACATTTTATTCATCCAATAATCTTTTAATTAAAAAAAAATGAAGTCATACAAAAATATTAAATGCATTTATTTTAACAAATAATTCTATATGGTAAAGATCTTTAATTATATAAAAATTATATTTAAAAAAACTACTGTAATACCTCGTCTCAGATGACTGCAAGGATCATAAAAATATTTGATCTCCTAATGAGTCCTTGTGGCACTTGTGTAGTGTTAGTTGAGTATGAAGTGAAATTAAAGTAATAAAATCAAACCGACAAAAACTACCAGTTTTATTTTCTTTGTACCCAAAATGTATACATAGGAGTAAAAACTACCTAAGTGCAAGTATGACTCGTGTACGAAGACTTCTGTACCATTACCTATAAAAACATGATTTTGTTTGTTTGTTTGTTACTTGTTGTTATAGCAGCAACAGAAATATATCGTTTGTGAAAATTTCGACTGTGTGGTGATGGTGACAAACCAACGGAGACACAGCGAGGCTTTAAGGGTAAAACTAAACCCTTTTATTAATAAAAGCGTCTTAACCTTTGGGTTCAAAACCAAAAATATAACAGAGGATGGAGAAGGAGTGTTTTAACACTATATTCCCTCCGTTTATCCTGCTATGCAGGATTCAGCACGAAGTAATAATAAAAAATATATTAAAAAACAGCTAAACAAAAATTTCCAGAATCCTACGAAAAAAACTATTTTTCAATTTCACGTTCAATATTTAGTTTTAAATCACATTTTAAAGTAAAAAGGGAAGTAATTCACCGAGCAATTCAAAAAGAGATGTGTCCGACATCTTCAACGATACGTTCGATCGCTCCAATGTGGAACGATATTTCAAGCGCATTACTGCGAGACCCGTATTCTACGGCCGACAATAAAGTTAATTTCGCAAACTAAACACTTTGCCCTCCCCTGGCACCCTTCACTCCCCCTGCCACCCCCGATAGCCTCGCACGGGTCATCGGGCTGCACTACATAGATCTGAACTACGAATAAGCCTTGCTTGATATAAGAAAACTTCATACATCGTTTGCTTTCGTCCTTTGCTTATTTTATGTTTGATTTAGAACTTTTATGGGAGAAGATCTTTTTCAATTTTATTGCCTCATTTTATATTTTATCAGTAGTTATGCTACTAAGTTATTAATAGGTTTAAATTATTTTACACAAACGTTGGTATACAGTGATGAAAGTAGGAAGTAGCGGTATCAAAAAGCCACAAGTTTTAAGTAGGCCTAGCAAGGTAGCAAGGCAGGCGCAAGGGGCGTCCCGCGGGGAGTCCTTGCCGCATCTCATACCCACCCACCCTATTAAGGCCCGTTCTTTGTGCGAATTAAAACCCTCTGATATTTATTTTAAACGTTTCCCCCTTTCGTTACTATTTTTAAAGTTTTCATTATTCCTTTTAACTCTTTCGTCACCGCGGCCCCGTTTAATTAGGATGGTCTTATTTTATTTTGATGTTGTTTCGGTATTGCAATTTGGACGAGCTTTGAGAGTAGCGACCTTTTGATTTGAGTTGTTACGGCCTATTCATGGACTTTCTGTAGAGGAGTCCATAAAGTTTCTGTATATTACACCCAATAGTAATTGTAGGAAGGTTTTTGTTTTTAGTTATTTTTAACAAAAAAAAATAAAATAACTTACTTACGATATATAGGTTATTATGTATTAAAAAATATTGTAATCTATAAATTCGTATATTATAAAATTTATTTTAAAAAAATATCCCAGATAGATAAAATTTAAACAAAAAAATATTTTTTTACCATTTTTACGATTATAATTTAGTTGTCAAAAATATTGATCATTTAACACTTTGGAACCTTATTCTTCTTATGTAGCATTATTCTGTATCAAACTGTGAATCAATTAAATAGCAGAACTAAATACCGAGCTACATACTATACATATACCGTCAACTGAGAATTGAACCCACAACCGTTGCGTTTATAATCAGACACTGCGCTGCTTCTTGTTTCTTTTTATAGAAACGTAATTTATTTATATTACCAAATATACATTTTGATTTCCGCCAATACTTTTTAACAAGTAGGTTCAATATTTTCTCCAGTAATTACTCGCTCACAGTAACTTCATTTGCGCCTGTATTTGAATATAAATCTCTCACTGATGTTTCTTGGAGCAGAATATTCCTAATAAAACTTTGTGTTTCGAATCAAATGTAATTTACAATAATTTATATTTTGGAGTCACAGGGTAACTTCTTCGCTTTACTTTTTCCTATAAAGTATACACATGTAAAATGAAAGTTATTTATGTATAGATATAGGAGACTGTAATTTTAATTCTTCACGGTGCAGGTGTAACAAGGTAGGCAGAGGGAACCTGAGATCCTAATGTTAAGATATCCGTTTCATTCAGACACTCCTATTCTGCGCTTTCGGCTGAAATCTGGAAGAATTGTGTATTGAGTGACGGAACTCACCGCTTTGACACAAGCGCGAAGAAATGTAATTATTAAATATTTAATTACCTCGAGTGGGAATCGAACCCACAACCTGTCGCGTTTGTCTTCATATAGGTGATATAAAGCGTTATATTCTCTCCAAATGTAACCCAAATTAAAAATTCAGCTACACAACGTTACAAGTATGCATTGTACAAAAATGTATTGATGCAAAATGAATATCCTTAAAAAACTCTACATACTGCATCCACTTCTCACTGTCCATACAAAAGGAGTAGCGCATCGCATTAGCCGGTAACGAGGGCGGCAAGAGCGCAGTCACTCGAGTGTCCTCAAGACGCGGCCAAATAAGCCGGACGAGGCACTTGCTGGGGCTGATCAAAAGATTCGTGATGAGATATAAATGTATGTATGTATGATACATACGACATGTTAGAATACGTACGTAGCTATTAAACTTCTAGTTTAGATATACTATACATTGGATTACGATAGGCAATGGTTGTGTGTCCAAATATCATATTATTGTATATTTCAGATATAGGTTTTTGATTTCAAATTTTTCGAAAAGACACGGGATTGAGCCCTGTTATTTAATTTGTTTTATACTTTTTATTATTTGCTTTAAAATATCTTATNTATATATATATATATATATATATATATATATATATATATATATGCAGGCACACAGCAGGGTAGCAGGGGAGGGAACCTAGTGTTAAGACACTCAGTTCCCCACTTTCTGCCGAATTTTTGGAGGCATTGCGTGTTGGCGTGGCAGAACTTAACGCCGCGCTTAACCTCGACACCAGAGCGAAGAAATGGGAATATAAATTTAAGTAAATATTTCATCTCCTCGAGTGGGGATCGACATACAGTCACACCTCGTGCCACTGCGCCACGACTGGCCTCTCTTTCTATCTTATATATAATAGGATCTTATATATAATTATATATATTAATATAACATTCAAATATTTGAAATATCTTACAATATTAGTAGTAAATATTGAAATGGGAAATGGTAATCTTAATTTTATTTGATTTTAGATGATAGAAGTGAAAAAATGTGAATTTGAAGTTTAAAAAGTATTCTTAATTTTTGAAGTTTAAGAAAGTGAATTTGGTGCGTAATAGTATAAATTTGGAGTTGAGACCCTACATATATACAGATTTTGGTACAAGTAACACTAACACAGATTAAAAATATACATATCTTTTTAAAAATATTCTATTTAATATTTTTCACTGTCAATAAAAAATCTTTGTTGCTGAAAAGACCAAAGGTAAATTATTATTATTTATAAACTATACACAAACAACATTATTGAATTTTTAGAAATCAATATTTTTTATAAAAATTGATACCACTGAAGAATAATTTAAATATCCTGCTATTTGAAAACATATCAAAGATATTCTTTATTCCATTATTATTAGCCTAGTAATATTTCGTCTACTACTGTATTAAATTAACAATTTTGTTACTAATATGAAATCTATATTTTATTATAAAACTGAATAGTCTGTATTGTTATGGTTGAACGCGTAAATTTCAGGAACTACTATATTAGTCCAAATCGAAATAAACATTTTTGTATTGGATAGATAATTTATCTAATAAGGCTATATAGTCTATATCTGTGAGTGGCTATAGCGCGTTGATTATTTTCATGTAATTGACTCAACACCAGACCACAGATAGCCCCAGCATACGAAATAAAATGTGACAAACATAACTTTTAAATAATTCCTTTTGACTACACGAGGCAAGCCACACATAAAAGCTTGTTATATTATAAGACTAATATTGACTTGTACAGTCTAAGTAATATTTACGATCGCTGGGAATTATTTGTTTTGCTGTTTGTCCACCGTTTCTACTGAGATTACCTTCAGTAATATTTTCTTTCAAACACACTTCAATTCTGAGATGAGTTTAAAACGCGCACTCCATTGTGATGAGATTGCGATGGAAGGTTCTGGAAGAGTATAAAATTAAAAATGTTATATTAAAATGTCTTTTGTGTATGTTGATTTTGTTGAAAGAAGAAGGAGAATATTCTTGTTTGGTTTTTCAAAGAAGCTTCTAAGAAGATCTAGTGTCAAAACATTTTGTTCTACGCTTTCCGCTTTCGATATTGCGAGTTGAGAGGACACAAGGCCGCGCTGAGTACTGCGTAATGAGTGGTCTCAATTTTCTAAAGCGGTAAATGAAAATAGTTCATTCTCTCTGATAAAAAATTGTTGTGGGGTTGATGTGAAGAATTATTAAATTTAAATTATTTTCACTGTCTCGCTTTTGTAGGCACAGCACGGCGTTTAATTCCGCCTTACAATACGCAATGACTTGAAAATTGGGCAGTGCACGGGGAACGGGGTATCTTATTACAAGGTTCTCTTTGCCTAACTAAGCGTGGAATTAAAAAACATACTTCCTTTCATATTCACATAAATAATACCAATTAGTGAAGCCCATACTTTACTTTTGGAATGGAGCTTGACTCTAAGGAATGTTAGAACTCGAGGCGCTGGAGAAAAATATATAGTCTTGAAGACAGTTATTATCACTTAACCTGTTAACGTAACTTGATAAGAACATTATATGGAGGCCGTCGTGGCGCATCGACACAACATCTAACTGTAAATGCAACGGTTGTGGGTTCGATTTTCACTCCAATACAGACTGTATTGGTGGTTGGCGGTGAAATCGTCCACTTAACACATACTGTCGCATATTCGAGTGGAAAACGAATAAATTATTTTTTAGCAAAGAAACCAAGTTCAAACTATAAACTAAAAAGTAAAAAAAGCAAGTAAAACAAGCTTAAACTTAAAACTTGACACCGACTTTAAAATTATAAAATGTTTCTTTAATTCTTTCTGTTTAACAAAATCAAAGTACGTTTTACTTTCTGTTAAGTAAATTTATTTTTTACTAAAAAATATTTTGTTTTACCATTTTAAGTTATGGGTGGACCTTAAAAGGATGCTTTTCGAACGAATAGGTAGTGGTTATCCTATATAAAACTTCAATCTTAATTAGGTATTATATTTGTGCGAACTGACATTTTGGCATATTGACAAGAACATGAATAAAAAATATTGCAGTGAATTGAGAACCTAGGAGAGAAGAGCGTTCTCTCCTCCTTCTTTTGAAGTCAGTGAAAAATTATGCAGGAGATAATTATTATTTTTAATATTTACTATTTCTAAAAGAAAACAAAAAAAATACATATACATATAAAATACGTGAAATTGAAAAGAGACAAATTAACAATAAATCAACTACAGACTCAAAACTTTTTTCTTGTACAATTAAATGTAACCAACAAAATTATTATTTATTTCTAAAAGAAAATTTGCCCAAAAAAAAGATACGATTTACCCAAAAAAAAAGTACAAACAGACTAAAGTATTTCATTCACTAACACTCACGAGCTTAACAAAGCATCGGAATTTAATATCCGCACTGAGGCAAGGCAGGGCTATATATCAACAGTTTCTTTTAAAACGCTCCAGACAAGAAATGAAGTGTTACAAATAGAGAGAAAGATGTTGTACGTACAAAACAACGTATTGTCGTCTAGGATCATTTATTTATCCGAACGACCAGGGTCAGAAGAGCCAAGGCTATTTTTTATTGTTTTATAAATATTTTTTGTTAACTTTTTCTAAATGACTAACTATATTTTTTTTCTAATATTTCAGCTAGCTAGCTATCTATAATTGTTTCCTAGAGTTATTCATAAAAGAGCCCAGATATTTAGATTTCTTTTTAGTTTTACACCAAATCCCTTATAGCGTGGTAGGCAGAGGGTAACTGAGAAGCTAGTGTTAAGATACTTTCGTTTGCGACTTTTCGACGAATTTTGGAGGCGTTGCGTGTTGAGTGGAGTAACTTAACCTTTTAATGCTGTTTACCTTGATACGAGAGTAAGAAAAAAAAATATTAAATATTTCATTTTCTCGAATCGAAACCACGACCTGTCTCGTCACCATGACTGACCTCATATTTAGATTGCCTTTTTACATAACTAACTAAAGACCTCAGTCTATCTTCCAGAACTCTACTATGCAAATGGATGAAGGTCTCGCAAAGCGTGAACATACAGATACAATAACGTTTGACACTCCGTTTTCTCTACCCCGTTAGGATTAAGCGTTGAAATAAAATAGTGTTTTATACAGAATAACCACCCGCACCCCCCCCCNTAGCTAGCTATCTATAATTGTTTCCTAGAGTTATTCATAAAAGAGCCCAGATATTTAGATTTCTTTTTAGTTTTACACCAAATCCCTTATAGCATGGTAGGCAGAGGGTAACTGAGAAGCTAGTGTTGAGATACTTTCGTTTGCGACTTTTCGACGAATTTTGGAGGCGTTGCGTGTTGAGTGGAGTAACTTAACCTTTTAATGCTGTTTACCTTGATACGAGAGTAAGAAAAAAATATTAAATATTTCATTTTCTCGAATCGAAACCACGACCTGTCTCGTCACCATGACTGACCTCATATTTAGATTGCCTTTTTACATAAGTAACTAAAGACCTCAGTCTATCTTCGAGAACTCTACTATGCAAATGGATAAAGGTCTCGTAAAGCATGAACATACAGATACAGTAACGTTTGACACTCCGTTTTCTCTACTCCGTTAGGGTTAAGCGTTGAAATAAAATAGTGTTTTATATAGAATAACCGACCGTACCCCCCTCCCCCCCAGTACATAAACTATAACAATAGAAACACCTGCCCACTAATAACGTTCCACATTCCTGCACTACAGAGTAACTAACAACAAGTCGCGTTTCTAACAATTTATTAATTGTTCGGATGTTCAGAACTTATATTATATTTAATAGAATTACCTTGAAATTTACTCGTATTGAGGATATAGTTTCAAGGAATATATAGTTTTGTGGTAGATTATTTTTGTTTTGTGTGAGTTAGTTGTATTCGTTATTATAATTTTTTTTTGTAGCTTCACACTGTATCCCACACACAGCAGGGTAGGCAGAGGGAACCTAGTGTTAAGACACTTCGTTCCCCACTTTAAGCCAATTCCTGGAGGCATTGCATGTTGAGTGGCGGAACTCGACGCCGCGCTTTCCCCTCGACACCAGAGCGAAAAAATGAAAATATAAATGTAAATAAATATTACATCTCCTCGAGTGCGGATCCAACCCACAACCAGTCGATTTACAGGCACACTTTGTGCCCCTGCGCCACGACTGGCCTCATTATTATAGATAGAATTTCGTTATTATTATATATAGAATTTCTTTAAATGATTCGAGGCCAGTCGTGGTGCAGTGGCACAAAGTGTGACTGCAAAATCGACTGGTTGTGGGTTCGATCCCCACTCAAGAGATGAAATATTTATTTAAATGTATATTTCCATTTCTTTGCTTTGATGTCGAGGCAAAGCGCGGCGTTGAGTTCTGCCACTCAACACGAAATGCCTCCAGAATTCGGTAGAAAGTGGGGATCGGAGTGTCTTAACACTAGGTTCCTTCTCCCTACCCTGCTGTGTGTGGGATACAGCGTGAAGCTAAAAATTTGTGTGTGTATTTTTTAATATTCACAAATATTTTATTTATCATAAATTTTTTACTAAACATTATTCGTATTATAATATGTTTTCGTGATATTATATGTGAAGTAAATAATTTTATAGCGAGAAATAAGAAACTTTTTTAATGAGAACGAAGAAACAAAAATAAATTAAATGTAATAGGTACGGCTCATAACCATCGTGTTTACAGTCAAATTCTATTTCATTGTGCTGTAACGAACTTCATCTACAATATCTGTTTAACAAAATTATTGCTATCTATTATATAATTTTAATTTCTTAAATTATTATTATTTAATTTTAAATTTTTTAAATTTTTTTTATTTCTTTAACTTCACGCTGTATCAACGCACATAGCAACAAGGTAACAAGAGTTAACCTGGAAACTCAGTGTTAAGGTATTCCGTTTCCTTTGAGACAGTTCCTTTTTTCCACTTTTTGCCGAATTGTGTAGGCACTACGTGTTGAGTGGCGAAACTTAACGCCGCGCTTTGTCGCGCTTTGTAATACAAGAGCGAGGAAACGAAAATATTAAATATTTTATTCCCCGAGTGAGAATCGAGCCCACAACTGTTGCGTTAATATGTGCGTGCACTTGAGTTCCAGCGCCAGAACAACCTCACAAATAATTTCAATGTACATAATATATAACTTAAATAAATTACATTAATTTAAATAAAATCCAAACAGGTGTCAACACCAAGTCCACCTTGGTGAAAGCTTCAGCACTATAAGTTTTCACCAAAAAGTTTCCCAAACTTCCAAGCTAGGAACACGTACCGACCAAATGTGCGCTGCAGTCAGTATTTCATTTGGTACATTTTAAATTAGGGCAGGTAGGTAGTGTCACGTCCACGCCGAATGACTTTAGAGCGCAACACTCAACGGGAATGAAATGTTTTCACGTGAATACTTGTTTTTAACCGCTTTGCTTGGTTTATAGGTAGATATGTCGATCAGTTTGGTTTAAAGATGCAATTTTAAAAGTTTATTTGATGTAAATATAGTAAAAAATATTTTTTAAAGAGTTTTTAAAGAGAGTAGGCAGTGGGAGCCTATTATTAAGACACTACTCTCCCCATTTTCCACCCAATTCTACAGGCATTGCGTAGTGAGTGGCGGAATTTAACGCCTCGTTGCCAGAGTCAGGAAATGATAAAAATAGTATTTAATTTTCTCCAGTAGAAATCGAACCCACCACCTGCGCGTTTACGGTCGCACATTTTACCACATCACGACTGACCCCAATTTTTGGTATCATAGCTTTAATTTATGATACTTCTATAAGCATAATATTATTATAAACATTATCATATATTTGAAAGTTGATGTTGTTAAAAACACCAGTCTTCATATAGAAGTTAATCTAACTTGTTAGTATAACGCAGTTTTCAGAGTAACTTCTAGTTAGTAGGTCGGTGTATATTCCCTGAGCTAAAGCTAAAGTGGCACATAAGTTATTCTGTGTGGGCGTGAGGTCACCTGACATGGAATAATGCAGTAAATTAAATATTGGAATCTAGAATGCAATTTTGTTTGGAAATATTGTAAAATAAAATGAGCTCGTCGTGTCGCAATGGGACAGATATAACTTTTAATTCGATGGCTGTGTGTTCGATGCTCGATCGGGGAAAGGAAAAATTGGCCGCTTGACATGCAATATCTCAAAATTAGGCACAAAAGGAGATCGGAGATTCAGGTTTCCCTGTTCACCTTACTATGTGGCACATCACAAGGATATACTTATTATTATAAAAAAGTAATAATTTATCCCTAGGTTCTATCAGGTACTCTCTAGGTCTGTTTATATCTTAAGATGTGAAATCTCTTATACTTTGCGGTTTGAGATATGTACATACATATAATATATGAATTATCTTGCGCCTCGTGGACTTCAACATTTATAGAAAGCTTATCTTCTTCTTCTTCAGCTTCAAGTTGTATCCCGCACACAGCAGGATAGGCAGAGGGAACCTAGTGTTAAGACACTCCGTTCCCCACTTTCTGCCGAATTCTGGAGGCGTTACGTGTTGAGTGGCAGAACACGACGCCGCGCTTTATCTCGACACCAGAGCGAAGAAAATGGAAATATAAATTTAAGTAAATATTTCATCTCATCGAGTGGGGATCGAACCCACAACCAGTCGGTTTTACAGTCACACTTTGTGCCCCTGCGCTACGACTAGCCTCTATACATAGTTATATAAATATTTATACGCACTTTGCTGGCTCTAAATCGGCGAATAATATGTTATCCTCTCAAAATTGACCGCAGTGAGCAGAATTGTGTGAGTGTGTTAGCCAGAATGCGTAGTAAAGTTACGCAAGATATTTTCCCCATCCTTTTTTAAAATTGAAATATTAAAAAAAAACAGAACTTAAATCGGTGTTGTATAAATTTCGCAATAATTGGCGAGAAGTTCATCAAAAACGTTCACCTTTAAAACAATCAACACAAATTATTCACGTATATTTATTGAGTTCCGTTTAATTATTTCACAAGCAAGTTTACCTTTTACTGTATTGTTTTGTGAAAAAGCTTGCCCATTTTATTTTCATATTATTATATATTAACACAGAGTTACATCTTTTCTTGTTCATTTTCTTTAATATTCGTATCGTATCGTATAAAAACTGTATTTTACAAAGTTAACGGAGATAATTTACTGAAGACAATTGAGAACAGCTCAACCTTTCACATTCTCTGCGTTTTGAATGGCGGAGACGATTTACCTTATCTGACCGGGTAAATTAAAATAATTTAAATTTAACCAGTTTTTAAGGGTTCTGTACCTTTAAAAGAAAAAAAGAACCCTTATAAAATCACTTTTGTTGTCCGTCCGTCTGTCTATCTGTTTCCCTTTATCTCAGGAACGCTTGGAGATATAGAGTTGAAATTCAAACCATAAACTTAAATCAATGGTCCCTTGATTTCTTAAAGAAATCGTATTTCTACATTTACTTAAAAAAAGGATATCGCCGTTTATACCGCAAAAAACGCGTATTTCGGCACTATAAAGAGAATCAAAATTAATAAGGTACTTCCGGTTGATCTACAATTTGGCACCTAGTATCTATAGGTAGTACTAGTTCAGTAAAAAATCTGAAAGCTGTACATTTATAGTTAAATCCTAAAAATTAATAGTCTTAAAAGAGTGATAAAATTTGGTATTAAAGCCGCTAGTTCAAGTGAGGTATCAGATGAAAGGGCTCTGGCTAAGCAAAGCCTGAATTTCAGAAAAAACTCGAGACCTCAAATTTCTGACTCGTGCTTGTCCGGATTTAATATAATCATTCAATCAATTACCTACTCGTAAATATGAAGTACTTTAATTTCCTTACTCCGGCGTTGAGCTTCGCCTCTCAAGCTCATACTTTCATCTAGAAGTGGGAAGCGTAGTAGACGGTTAACACTTGCTAACCTTATTAAATGCGGGATAGCGTGTATCTGTAAAAGAAATATAAAAATCTTTCCCCAAAGTTCAAAACGAACTCACAACTATTTACCATAAATCCCTGTCCCACAGCGCCAGGTCGGTGTTTTTGTACATTTTATATATAAATCGTAAGCAAATAAGAATAACATTTTACTAAAGAATGCACGCGAGTAGCGGCGCGAGCGAAGCAGTGGAGCTTGAAACACGGCAGGACTGAGCACAGGCGCATCTTGTTAGATTCGATTTGAACAAACAAATGTACCTTTTATCATACTATGTTGTAAGGTAATAAAATAATATTTTTAGAATAAACTTCAAATGTTCTGACCGCAAATCTGACGGTTGTGGGTTCGATTTTAACTCGGGGGAATGAATTATTTTTATTTCCTCAGATAATAAATTATTTTTATTTCCATATTCTGGTAACAAGACAATGGGCGGCATGGGTTCCACCACTCAACTCTCGAAACTTTATCGAAATATTTTTTTTTACTTCACGTTGTATTCCTTATATAGCAAGGTAGCAGAGGGACCTGGGAACCTAGTGTTAGAACACCTTCCGTTTTCCACTTTCCACAGAATTCTTGAGACGTTGCGTTTTGAATGGCGCAACTCAACGCCGTGCTTTGACTCATTACCAGAGCGAGGAAATGAAAATAAAAATTTAAATATGCGCGTTTACAGTTTCTCACTTGTGCTCTTCTGCCACGACGACGGCCTCTATTATAATTAAGTGATATAAAAGATTTTTTTCTCTTTGCAACAAAAAATGTCAAAACAAAACAGAAATCAAGAAAACCAAGAAAATATAATAATATAATTAAAATTAATTTTTAAATTTTACTCCTAAAGTCAAAGTGACGCAGCGAAGCTTGAAACCTCACCTCGGAGATACGATCGAGCTCTTTGTTACGAAATAAATTAATTAAGTAATTAGCTGTCCTGACTTTGTCTGAGTAGATTTGGTACCACGAGCCCTTTTATTTGGGTAATAGGTAATAATATATTTGGAAAAAAATTGAAGAGAGGATTTCGACATTAAATTCTCTTTGCCTACCTTGCTATTGCGTTATACAGCGTAAGGCTAATTTGTTTAAAAAACTCACAACGATCGAACTCACAACCGTCGCATTTCAGTCACACCTGTGCCCCTGGGCCATGACGGCTTCAACCTTTTTTTTCTTTTTTTATCGAATATTATTATTATTGTGAATAGCATCATAATCATATAATACGTTACTTTCTTTAAAAAATACGACAAATTAATTAAGTGGAAAGTGGAGAACAGAATGTCTTAACACTAGGTTCCCTATGCTTACCCTTCTGCATGTGAAAGACAGCGTGAAGCTGATTTAATTTAAAATTTTAATTAAGTGTAAGTACCATAAAAAAATATAATAAAAATAAATTTGTTTCCTTAAAAAAAGTTAGAGCTACAATCCTGTCTGTCTAGAACTGAATAAGAGACAATATAATCCAATGTAAAATGCATACATACGTACGTACGATACGCTACAGTAGTACAGGTGCATTTGCCACTTTGATAGCCAAATAAGATGGTAATCTTATATGACTAGAGAAAGATCAGGTGTAGAATGACTTTGCAGCTTCTCTTTGAAATGTTGACAGAATAACTTGGTACGAAGTGAGTAAAATAAAGCGATGCATTTTTTTTATTTATAGTAATGTAGACAGAGAATCTAGTGTCAAGACTCTCCGTTATACATTTACTGTCTGAATCCGTGAATTTTGAGTGGCGGAACTCACACGCTTTATTGTACCGGGCGGTGAAAATGAAATTAATTTGAACACAATAATTGTACGAGTGGGAATCGAAACCACAACCGCCGAGCTCAGATCAGACTATGCCATTATCCTCCGAATACCAGGCATCTTTCAACTTAAACTTCCTTCGCCATATTACCTCACATATTATAATTACATGAAAACTCTAACAAGTTGAGAACCTAATACCATGTGTTAGGTATTCGGAGCTACGGTACACATGTCCGCCCTGTAAGGCGGGCGGAAGCTGAGGATTTACGCGACGCTCGTAAGACGCCAGACGACACAATTATGCATAAGCTCCGCGAATATAATGGAACACCTTGTTGTTTGTTTTGACATTCAGAAAATTTACAAATAAATGCTAATTAAATATAAGCAAATTTCTTTCATAAATATTCAATTAGAATTAAACTATTACTGGAGTTGACTGAATTCGAAATAATATCGAAGTATCGAGTTTCTATACATATAAAACTGGTGAATTTTTTTGGTCGAGCGCGCTTATCATCAGAACTGATGATTCAAATAAAAAAATATATTAGAAATTTTATTTGCCGAGGAAGACTAGATCACGTTATGTGATATTTTGTTGAGGGTTATTGCACCAGCGGTCAAACTTATCGACCGCACTTACAATAAATTGTCTGAATTTGTTGTGTTGTGCTCTTGGACATTTCCATTTGACCAGTGAAGAAACTATAGATAGAAAAAACTAGATTTTTTGCTGTATCCCGTATGTAGCAGAGTATGCAGAGGGAGTCTAGTGTTAATACACTCCGCTGCTCACTTTCCGCCGAATCCGAGAGGCATTGCGTATTGCTTTGCCTCGACACCAGAGCAAAGAAATGAAAATATTAAATATTTAATTTCCTTGAGTGAGGGTCAAACCCACAACCTGTCACGGTTACAGTCACACGTTTGTGCCCCTGCGCCACGACTGGCCTAAGTTACACAATTTGTGATTTTAGTTATTAATAAGCGTAGGCGCAGTCATACTATAATATGAACAGAAAAATATGTTAAACTCAATACAATTCAAATAATTTATTTTCCTTGAAATATATTGCAAGGAGCGTTAAAAATTTCCTATAATAATACATCTAAACAAACGATTTTATTCCCACCAAGCGTTCTATAATTTACAACGTATGTTAGCGCTTGGCGTTTGTGATGTATCGACGCGACGTGCCACTGTGCCCGCGTAGTACCCACCGTACTGAGAACGCGCTTAGAGAATACAACTTTTACACCTTGGAGTGCAACGCCATCCATTACTAAACGGAGCGGTGGAGGGCAGGTGTAAAATATGTTGTAAGGTTATTCTTTCAGGGTTCCATTTATGTTTAATGGTTCCCCTCTGTCTATCCTTCTATGTGCAGGATTCATCGGGAACGTGAAGTTAAATAATTATATTTCTTTACAAAAAAGAACCGACTTCAATCGAATCCTATAATCAAAACCTAGCCAAACTCATATCAAACTACTCTTGAAGTGTATCCTTTTCAATAAAAAAAACAAAGACATTTATAATTTCCTCATTAATAACATTGTCAGAAATGGACCAGATTACAATGAGGCTATACGGTAGCCTAAGCTTTCAAATAAAAAAAGAATCATCAAAATCGGTTTATCCAATCAAAAGTTCTGAGGTAACAAACAAAAAAAATACTGTCGAATTGAAAACCTCCTCCTTACGGAAGTCGTTTAAAAATGATACATTTATATTTTTCCACGCTACATTTATATAATTGTTCCGTTCCCATAATAAAATTTGCGAATAAGGTAATTATAAATTTTCTGAATTTCTCAAAAACCGGGAACGAGAAATACCTGTATTGCTAAATGTGTTACCTGCCAGTATTAATTAATAATATTTAATGGTAATGTATCAGAAATTGGGCATTGCATGGAGAACAGAGTGTCTTATCACTATGTTTCCTCTGCATATATCCCATGCTACATGCGAGATATAGTGATAATCTAAAAAATATGTCTATTTATACATTCCTTTTATTATGCATTAACTTTAGCATTCACTTTTATATTTATTTAAAAAATACATTGTAGTCGTTGATTTTTATACCGTTTAATAAGTCAAAGGGATTTAGTAATATTTATGATTTAACAAAACGTCATCGAAAAATCTATAAGCTTACCTATGCATCATACGATTACAGAACAACATTAATTTTGTGCAATTCTTTTATGTCTACATCCATATAGGTATAGAATAAAAATTTCTGTTGTGTGCCTCGACTGGTTTTTAACATTTTTTCCAAGTGTTATTCCACACTTAGGAAAGAAACTAACTGATTTACTAGTAATTTTTAATAGTTTTTATTTTTATGGATCTGACTTCATTATCATCAAATCAGCTTGATGATACCATATTATATTGTCATCTAAGCTACGTAGAACTGCTAAATTTCATTGTGATACAATAGTGTGCTAACACTATTGTATCATAACATGTTATTCTAATAACAAATGGATTAAATTTAGTCTCCTTGATTTGTTTATAAAAGCGTGTTAAAATAAAACAAAAAGTCTAAAAACAGTCATTAAATATGGAAAATTTACTCCAATGGTCTTGTCCGAAGGGGAACCGGGAGATACTTAACACGTATATATCAAAAGCAACGTAATGAAACAGCAGCCACGGTCCGTGCGAAATGAAGAAGGATAATTTAAAACGTTATAAATCTTTATAAAACACTCTTATTTAGACAATAAAATTTGCACTTGGACGGCTTGCGTTGCCCGTAACGGTGAACGCAACGTATCGGATTTAGCTTAAGTTAAATACTTTGGATCAAGTTGAAGAGGCAGTTAATGATTATGGAATGACTTGGCTATTGGTGTTCCGTTATTATTATTGTTAGTGTAATTTTGATTAATTTTAATTTTATTTGTGTTTTGTTTTAATTGAAATCTGACTGATTGATGTCAGAAGTCAATCACTTCCCGAAGAATCGTTTTGTATGATGTGGAAGTCTGACTTACATTTACTGATATTGTTCTTGTTACTGTGTCAGACAGAGGTCTGACATGTATTTAGGAGACGCATAACTGATGAACTGAACTGATACTTCTATATCCCCAGTCTAGTTAATTCGACAAGCAAAGTTTCTGCCTAAAAGACGCTTTAAGATATAATTAATGAATGTAGAATAAAAAGGTAGGAGATAGTGCTAGGAACTTACTACTATATATATAAAATATAATAAATCAAATAAATCAGCTTCACGCTGTATCCCGCAAACTCCAGGGTAGGCAGAGGGAACCTAGTGTTAAGACACTCTTTTCCCCACTTTCTGCCGAATTCTGGAGGCATTACGTGTTGAGTGGCAGAATTCAACGCCGCGCTTGTCCTCGACACCAGAGCGAAGAAATGGAAATATAAATTTAAGTACTCGCAAATATTTCATCTCCTCGACTGGGGATCGAACCAGTCGAGTTTATAATTACACTTTGTGCCGCTACGCCACGACTGGCCTCAGATAATATATAAAAGATATATTTATAAAGGAAGTTTTGTTTCTTGTTTTTATTTTTAACTTTCAAATTTGGATAAATAATAAAGTCATAGTTAAATAACATACAAGAAATAAATTACCATCCGATTCCAAGATACATATTAAGGCTACAAATTTGGTAATCCTGTACTAAACCGACCGAATACGAAGTGCAATCGTGTTTTAACTCATCGCAATCAGAGCACATTGACGTTGCGGCAAGTGTCGACTTCCGTGTGTTTCATCGAAATAGGAGAATATGTGTACGAATAGACGTACGTAGCATCTCTTCATATAAACTATCTTTTAGAAAATTTATCTTCACCAATATGACTCTAGCACTATAATATTATGTTTTAATGATTTGAAGTCTTAAAGTTCTCATGATATTTGATTAAAAATATTTTTCTTCAAAAATTTTACTAAATGAGGGTTGTACAAATCGAAACAGGTCGACATATGATAGAACATTTTTCCCAAAATTTTTAGATATTCGATCAAGCACAATTTCAATTACTTACAAATTTAAATTTATATATATATATTTAACTAAGATTCAAACTCAAACTAACTTAGTTTATAAATATATTATAATATGCGGGCGTATTTTCAACTGGTTTAGGTACATGAATTACAATAACTTCTACTATTAATAGCTTCAGTCAGTAACGCCTTTTACTTAACACAACATAAATCGTGGGAACTGCTAATAAATTATGTTTGCTCATATAGAAGCGAGTGCGAGCAAATTATCGGCCATCCTCAGGTGTTGCAGATACCAATTACTGTGTTTATAGAGGAAGGATAAACAGACTCAGGACTATCACAACCTTGTAAACAAGTACCGAGTGTCTAATAAGTAATTAATATTATTAATACATTATTATTATTATGTTTAATAACAATTTATATTTATTTTTCTCCCACATTAATGCAGATACCGCAGAGCCATTTAAAAAAAACATCGTGCACGCTTGTGAAACTCATAATACAAATATAGCATTTACTTTTCTTCGTATTCAAATTCACAATTAGTTCGATTTCTCAGACACAATTCAACAGCATCATATTTTTTATTAATAATAAAAGAAACTAAAAAAAAATACTTCACCTAATGTATAAAAATCTAATTCTTCACATTTCGCTCAATTTTCGAGACATTGCGTGTTCAACGTCGTAAATCAACGCCACGCTTTGATGCCCAAGATAGCCAAATTTAAAACTTCCAACTTCCAAATCGATTAAAGGGCGAAACAATTCAAGACAGCATAAACCAGGCAGCTGTTGACAGGCATTAATTCTTCAGAAGATTAGCTTATTTCGTCCAGTCGACCCGAAAGGCCATTAAATAAATACGAACGTAATTAAAATACCTGCGACTCTGGGAATAACTTTCTCCTTATTAAAATTTGCATTCCGCTCTCTTTCATGGAGCGCTACTTATTTACTGTATTTTATTAGCGTTGGCCATCTGGTTTTCATTTTGTTTTAAATAAGATATTACGGACGCTGTATTATTATTTGATATTCTAGACATTTTGTCGTTTCTTCGAAATTTATTTATCAGATTGTAATATGTTTTATATATTATAATATAAAAATATATATTATTTTTAACCGGTGGACAAAAATAACTTTGAGGCTGTCTTGATGAAGTGGAAGTGACTGGTTGTAAACGCGATGGGTCAGATTCCCAGTCGAGGAAATGATTATATTTAAATTGTTTTTATTTACTCACTCTGGTACACAAAGTGTGGCGTTGAGTGCCGTCACTCAACAAATAACGGAAATTGATAAATTGAGTGTTTTAACACTAGTTTCCCTCTACATGGGAGAACTACTGGCTATGCGAGAAACTCTCATCCTGAGGTCACTGAGTTGGTACGTAAGAGAATGCTCAGGAAAATGGACAGCAAAAGATACATTTTTAGTCGTATTTTTTGCGCTATCAATTCGGCGTGGTGGGTTATTAATTTTGTTCAATCTCTCGAAGACAGGAATAGGCTGTTACTTTACTCAGTAGACAGTAAAGCCTGCAATGTAGCATAAGTTTAATCTAAGTCCTGCAGCGACCACGATCATTGGATTTACTGAACTTTGAGCTTGGAACTTCTTACTGAATTTAAATCACTTCAGATCTTACATAGAATTTCATTGGCTAAGTCAATAATCCAAGATAATTGAAATTTGAATTTAATGAGATCACAGTTGCGTACCTTGAATATATTTAGCAGGGTAAGGTCATTTTATATTCGAGTTCTACTCAAAAGAATATTTGCTTGATTAATATTTTGTAATATATTAATAGTTTGGTACTATATAAAATATTAGTTTGTGGGCATCATATGGCACAAGCGAGTGAGGGTAAACGAGATGTTTGTAGGTTCGATTCCAACTCGGGGAATTGAATTTTTATTTATTAAAATGTTATTTTCCTCGTTTTAGTAACAAGGCAAAAAGCGCGGTGTTAAGGTCCGCCACTCAACACGCAATGCCTCTAAAAATTGACGGAAAGTGAGTAATGGAATGTCTTGATAATATGCTCCCTCTGTCCATTCTACTCTATATGCGGGATATAGCGTGAGGCTAAAAAGAAAGAGAATATTGCCTACTAGTATACAACTGAAAAGTGTGTTAACTCTCTCACTCACTAATATCAGAGACTACAGGATCCAATTAAAAACAAATTAATCATCTATCAAACAAGGATTTAGGTAATCTTTATCAGAGTTTCCATCTGAGTTACCTCGGATACTTGGAATATGTCATAGGTCACAATTCTTGGTCATTTCCGTTTGACCACGTAGATTAATCTGTAAGTAAAATATGAGTATTTATAATATTATATAAAAGATTAGAATGAAACAAATTATACAGTTTTTTAACATCACTTTAGATTTAGTTAACGCTTTATCCCGCAGCGTAGAGGGAACCTAGTGTTGTAACACTCTTTTGCCGAATTTTTTGAAATATTTAAATGATGGAACTCAACGCTGGGCTTTTGCCTTGGTGCAAGAATGAAGAAATAATACATTTCTAACATTTTTTAAAGTGTTATTTCACACTATTTTAAATAAGTATAATATTACATTTCCCCGACTGGGGATCGAGCTCACAACAGTCACGTTACATTCACAACCTTGTGCCCCTGCGCCACAATGGTCTCTAAATAATCGATTTAAATAATAAAAACATATATATATATATATATATATATATATATATATATATATATATATATATATANATATATATATATATATATATATATATATATATATATATATATATATATAAGGCTTCAAAATAATAGAATTTCTACGTTATTGTACAATGTAAATAAACATTTGGCATTTTCAATTGTTTACAAAAATTTTGACGTCGAGCAAGCGAGCTGATAACAGCGTGCCATTCGTATGAAAAACGATTTCTACTCTAATTGAGAGTTGTTTTCTTTCGCGAGCTCGGGTATCCAAACAACTTGGGATATTGACGAGAAAATTGTTTTCGAAAAACAAATAATCTTTAGACGTCTGCGCTCTGTGCTTGCTCTTCCTTGTGTTCATTTGGAATGGAAAGACCAAACACTTTAAATGTTCTTCTGGTCTTGATACAAGCGTTTATACAAACAAGAGATAATTAGTATAATATTTTTTTTAGTACTTACCTTTTGAGTAGGAAATAGCGTAAATGTAAGCATGATGGCTGTCAGTGTGATTTCCATGCAGGTAACGTTTTTTTTTACTTTACCGCTTTGGTAAAATATAACACAGCCTGAAATTCCGGCACTCTATACATATTATCTTAAATTTTAGCGGAATATAGGAAACGAAGTGCCCTGACACCAAGTCCAAGAATTGAACCAGTATCCGTCCCGTTTACAGTTAGACGCAATCCCACTGCGCTATGACAGCCTCAATAGTAAGGTTATGATTAATTAACCTATTATTCCCGATGACTTGTCAAGAAACAACATTGTGATTGTGATCACTTCCGCCGTTTATATTAATTAGCTTTGGCCGTATCAAATTGAAAACGGCAACGATCATTTAACATTATTAAGTTAAAAGGTGTCAGTAGAAATCCGTAGTTGGTAAGTTATTTGCTTTGTGGCTGATTAAAGCGTACTGCGGACGCCGGACACCCATCACGGCGCTCGGACAATTTAAAATGCAATTAACATCCCAAATTGTCGCTAATTAAACGGAGATATTCTGTAATAGCCTCCCTCGCCCTCGCCCTCGCGCCACGCCGTAATCCGTAACAACATTACCTCTCGGCCCTCTCAAATACTGGAATTCTGAATCCTAGTGATTCATGTTTGCTTTGTAATCAAAAAATCAAAGGTAGTTTACATTGGAAATGAAAACAGAGAGAAATCTCAATTAGGAATGTATCGTGTTTAGTATTATTTTAATGTACAGCAAAGGATGATGATAATCGGTCGATTCAGCTTTCATAATTCGGTCCTGGCCTCGTGCCAGCCAGCTAATAAGCTCCGCACACTCCACATATTTACCTAGAGACTTTGGGAACACGAGCTTAGCTTACGTTGGTATATCTCATAAAAGTTACCCCACTAAGGAACTTAAACATTATGAATTTCTAAAAGTTTCATAAAACGACATCTTTGTGAAATTTTATATTCCCTGTAAGATTTTCTATATTTTTACATAAATTTTGTGTAATAATTACTTGGAGGTTTGGTTTTGTTTACTTATAATAGTATGGAGCATTTCTACTGTGACGATATCTGTACATCTTTTAACATCCCCCCCACTGTAATCAACTTCTTTATAAATTTTCCTTTTTACATTAATTCCATACAGATATAATATATTCACGATCCACGAACCACGACCAAATAATATGTCAAGACTATTAATATAAGTACATAACCCATACGAAAATTACTCTACGAGAAATTCCTCAATCAGTTCCCTTCAAAACTTCATAAGGTGTAATCAAAGCTTACATAACCTAGTACGGAGGTCGCATATTGCCTTTGTACCAAGACTCGACTGCGACGTAATTCCTCAGGTTTATGAATATGCCTTGCTTCCTTCTAGTTGTATGGAAATAGTGCATTTAGTGTGTTATCTGTGTAGTTGCATACATTGTGCTATTTTTTCACTTAGCTGATTGGATTTTGTATTTTTTTCTTAGTGTTTAGGTGGAACGATTTTAATTTATATATTATTATCATTATTTTGGATTAGTTGACTAAGGATGAAGCCAGTCGTGGCGCAGGGGCACAAAGTGTGACTGTAAAATCGACTGGTTGTCGGTTCGATCCCACTCGAGGAGAAGATGAAAGATGAAATATTTACTTAAATTTATATTTCCATTTCTTCGCTCTGGTGTCGAGGCTAAGTGCGGCGTTGAGCTCTGCCCCTCAACACGCAATGCCTCTAGAATTCGGCAGAAACTGGGGAACGGGGTGTCTTAACACCAGGTTCCCTCTGCCTACCCTGCTGTGTGCGGGATATAGCGTGAAGCTCATTTATTTTTTTTTTTTTGACCAAGGATATTTTTTTTCTTTATATATTTAACATATTTTTTATTTCAAACAAATTTCGGCCATAAGCAACACTAATCTTCCCAAACCCAAAATACATTCTAAATAAAGAAATGTATGAAACGAAGCGATTACTCCAATATTTGTACGTACACACATACATAATACATACATACAAATTCAAATGCTAAAAATTTCGTATGTAACAAACGGAAAAAGGAATACAGAATAATTCGTAGCATTATAACACCCATTGAGGCGTCTACGTGACAATCGTCGCGGGGTTGGAGGGGGGCAAGGGAGGGTTAAGGGGGAAGGTAAGGGGGGGATGCACATTCGTACTTAGGATTTATCGCGCGTACGTGATCGTTGTAGCGATGAAAAAGGCCGGATAACGCGAGGATTGTGGTATAATTGTTGCATTATTGATTGTGATCTATGAAATTTTGGCTTCGGAAAATGCAATCGAAACCCTTTTACAATTCAAAAGGTATATAAGACATACATACATATCTAAGTAAGACGACATACGCCTGTGACTGGAAGGAAGAACTGGCTGAGGATGCCTACGTTCAGTAACACCATCATCAATATTTATTTTTTTATACGTTTTGTTTCTATGAGTATATCTGTATTAAATTTAATATTATTATATTATTATTTTTTTTTTAACAAAAATCCCAAAATTTGTGGATTTTTAAGCAGCAAATAAAAATTGTCAGAATAATGCGAATAGAATTTTTGATGACGCCTTCTTCGTCGCGTAGTGGCATAAGTATGTCACTGTAGACGCGACGGTTGTGGTGTCGATTCCCACTAAAGGGAATGAAATATTTGATATTTATATTTCCTTTGTCTGATAAAAGAGGCAAATCGCGGCCACTCAACACACAAATCTTTGAAAATTGACGGAAAGAAAGCAGTGTTTTAACACTTGATCCCTTCTCTCTATCCTGCTATAAGCTGAAAAAATTGTTAATATGTACAAAATAATGTAAAACATTAAACAATTAAATCTATGGTAGAGAATGAAGAAAGAAACACCTTATTCTTTCAGAGCTTACAAGCTATATACAGTGTCTTAACACTTTTTTCTTTTAGCGACCCTGCTATACAGGAAAAAGCTATGAAGATGCCTTTTTCTCTAAAAGTCTATATTTAAGACCGTTTTCGAGTCGTTGTTATATATACATTAAATGTGAGTTCACAAAGTTTCGCCCTACCTGAAAGCTGAATGAAAACCCTGTCGTCTCATGTCACAACCAACGCTTGTTTTCGTGATACAAAATACACGTTTATATCTTTGCCTAATAATCTCTATATATAATAAAACAGTAAAAATATTTTGTCTGTAGATTTAATAATTTTGACTGAAATGGATATAAGGGACACTGAAAAAGAATAATAGAAAGCAACATTTTTTTTTTAATTTCTTGTCTGTCTGTCTATTTGTATGGTCACATTTTTCTCTGAAAGTATTTGCTTTGTTTTAACTCAACCTAACATTTAAAGTTTGTTTCATTAAAATCGGTTCATAAAAAAAAGTTATCGGCATTTAAATGGACTCAAGGCATTACTTTGCCTGCGAATGTTATATAGCAATCGCGCTGGTAAGATTCCTGGCTAAAGAATGACATTCGAAACGTCTTGATTATATGACTGTTGATAAAAATATATATTTGTAAAGTACTATTGTTCAGAGTACAAACAATAAAGTAAACAAAATTGAATTGTTAGTGAAGATTACCTTCATACATAATAACAGTTAAGTTTAAGTCGTAATTAATTCAACATATAGATAAAGACCGATTTGATCTTCAAAGAAATATTAAGTAAATACATAGATTCTTCGGTTCGTTCGTTTGAAATAAATCTATATAAAAATGCCTAAAAACAGCATATATATGTAGTTATTACTCTGTAATAACTACATATTTACCAGTTATACATTTACCCAATAAAATATCTAACTAATTTAAAAATTGTACAGGAGTTAATATACAATCATTACAGTTATATAAAAAATATTATGAATCCTTCAAATCAATAATTCAAGATATAAGGCTGTTTTTGAAAGAATAAATTAATTTATTCACTGACTTCAGCACATTTAACAGAGTTTCAAAATTATGATGAGACGTACATTACATGGGTAAAAAGAGCGTAATGTTACAAACTTGTATACGTATAAGAAATAATTAGCTTTATGTATATTTTTATAAATATCAAATATCAACATTGGTCGTGTTTTTTAATTTAAAACAATCAAAAGTCCTTATAGAAATTCTGATAATGTAGTAAAAAAATCATATTAGAAGTTATTTCTTTTTAATAGATAGTCGGTAGTCGGTAGTCGCTAGTAATAATATAATAAAATTAAATATTATATGTCAAACATATGGTTAAAATTAAGAATGATACCTTTTTTATCGTGATGGAACTCAAGGAGTTCCATCTCTTCTAAGGAACGAAGTGTACTAATAATATATTTATAAGATTATTCTTCCTAATCTGATGGCAAACGGCAAAAAGTTTAAAAGTATAAGATAACTTTACACTTTATCCTTAGTGGTGTAACCGCAGAGAGCGATAAACGAAACGTTTCTCACCTGTTTCGGCTCGTCCACTGCCATCAACCATCTTCATTACACCTTTTAGAGGATCCCAATGCTTTAAGGTGACTATTCAAACAAAAAAAAATAATAAAAATATCGTCTACATTTTTTTTGCTTTCATTATAACAAAATGCCATACAACACGTACGGTCATACTTATTTCGATTAATCAGGTCAATATAAGAAAAATGCTTAGTTGTAACAAGGAAGGCAAGCTTGAATTGCCGTCTAAGTGCGCAATCCATCTCGATAGTGTTGACTGAGCGCTCCAAGCCCCCACTCTCGTGACTTATCTAGTAAGAATAGCAGAAATACTGGTACTCGTTGTGAATAGCGGTACGTAGCGTCGTAGTTATGATCTGTATGGGAATGGAGACTTATTACTTTTTGTTTTTAATTATTTGTTTTTTTTTTTAATGTTTTTTTTATGTTTGAGTGTGAGGCTATTGTGCAATGTAGTGCTGTGCGCTGTGAAAATAATTCAGTTTACAAAAAATCTTAATGCATTTTCTGCTCTACCTGTAGATAAACAGAAAGAATTTTTATATAGTGTTATTTCTAAGTTTTTCTGTCTATTTTCTGGGCATCATATAAAATCAAAATATTGAAAAAGAAGAAATACAAGTGTTATACATACAATTATACCTCCGATTAGAATAGAAGTCAAATAATTCCCAAATACGTCACAATGGCGTGTATGAATCTCACACAAAAATTATAAAATAAACAGTTTAGTTTAAGTATTATTGAATAAGTCGCGCTGATATTTCTACATATTCTTAGTGTCGCATATGAAGTGAATACTGGATTAACTAATTCGTAACACGCTTAACCGAACTTCCCGTCCTAATCGTATAAATACAAAGTTACGTACAAACATACAACAACTTAAGTAAATTTACTACTGTTCTCTCAATATTTGATATCAATGGAACTTAGATTTTGCTAATATTAGATTTATGTCATTTGTATAAAGTTAATCCTGTGATCGAGGCCAGTTATGGCGCAGTAACACAAGCTAGCGATTGAAAACGCGACAAGTAGTGGGTTCGGTTCCCAATAGACTAAAGGAGCAACATATAAATAAATATGCACACAGTAGACAGGCAGAAGAAAACTAGTGCTGTGCCTCGGCCCTAGAGTGACGAGATGAAAATATAAATTTAATGAAATATTTCATATTTACATTTCGACGCTCTGGCAACGAAGCACGTCGCGGCGTTGAGTTCGGCCTCCAACACGCAATGTCTCCAGAATTCAGCGAAATGTAAGGAAACGGAAGTGTCTTAAAGGGAACGGAGTGTACACTAGTTCCAAGGTTCCCTTCCTTCCTATGTATGGGCTACAGCGTCAAGCTATAAATAATGTTATGATTATGATTATGCGTAAAGCCCATCAAATTGTCAGCATGAGCATATAAGCATTTTCCTTTTGTTTTCCACGATGCGGAAGTTGAATACATAAAAGTATATAAAACAAAATTATAAATACAATTTACAGTCCACATTAAATGCAACCGCATCATATATCCGACGGATGCAGATTTACGATTAATACCGAATGACAGTAGAACAATATTTTATTGAAACATAAACAATAAACATGTCACACTCATGAACGGCTCAATCATAAAATATCATTGGGCCAAGTGACGTAATTCCAACAAATTCCAAATATTCGCGTAGTTTATTGCGAATATTCGTGATTCATGCGATATTAAATCAGTGACCGCCGCGCCGATGCGTAGTCGGATTGAATGGTTGTAGCCTATCAACGGTTTCTGTACGGTAGTAGTGGATACATGACCAGTAGAACTCGTACATTACTGTGTAGAGTATACTCATATCTATATTTCCATGGGTATATATTTAATTATATTAGCACATAAAATTATTCGGCGTTGAGTTCTGCCACTCAACACGCAATGCCTCCAGAATTCGGCAGAAAGTGGGGAACGGAGTATCTTAACACTAGGTTCCCTCTGCCTACCCTGCTGTGCGCGGGATACAACGTGAAGCTGATTTATTATAAAATTATTACTTATTAATGATATGAAGTGGAGAAGTTTGCCTGAGAATAAAAAAAATATAATATATAATATATGTAACAAAAAAAAGTGCGTCGTTGAGCTCCGCCACTCAACAAGCAATGCCTCCAGAATTCGGCGGAAAGTGGGGAACGGAGTGTCTTAACACTGGGTACCCTCTGCCTACCCTGCTTTGTGCGGGATGCAGTACTCATTACCATACGTTGTGTAAATGAGAAGCAATAAAAATATTATTATTATATTTCGTTGATACGTAACATCTGGCTTGGCTGAAGATTTTTCACAAGATTGTTTACTATAAACCCGATGCTTAGATTCCGACTCGGAGGTTTTTGTTCTCCTCTGGTAGATTAAACTTGGCGTTGAACTCTGCCACACGACATCAAATATCTCGAAAGCAGGGTATAAAGTGTATTACCACAAAATTCTCTCTCTTCTTCTATATGAGACAAACCGTGAAGCTGTTTTTTTTCCTATTCTCTTAACAGAATAAAAAATAAAATAGCTACTAAACATCATTACTATCATTATCATCATTAATTAATGCTATTGACTATAAAACCAGGGCAGGTTTTAATGAATAATTTCTAAAGCTAACTGTTTCTATGGACCAGAAATCATTACATGATTTGTTTACTTTGCGAAGTAAACTATTTATATTGATACAACGCTCGTTCCTATTCGTGATGGCCTCGTTCTGTACTTCAAACTAAATATCTATAAAAGCATACGATTTAAATACCTACTTATTTACATATATTCCATGATGTGCTGAAAGTTATTGCGTGTTTGTATTTTGAATATGAATATTAGAGGCCAGTCGTGGCGCAGCGGCACGAGGTGTGACTGTAAAAGCGACTGGTTGTGGGTTCGATCCCCACTCAAGGAGATGAAATATTTATTTAAATTTATATTTCCATTTCTTCGCTCTGGTGTCGAGGTTAAGCGCGGCGTTGAGTTCTGCCACTCAACACGCAATGCCTCCAGAATTCGGCAGAAAGTGGGGAACGGAGTGTCTTAACACTAGGTTCCCT
>JAAIXJ010000112.1:66827-217195 GCA_013403705.1 Heliconius hermathena | reverse complement strand
TTTTTATAAAAATCGGTGGCAATTTAAAGATTTTTCCATATAAACTTTCAACCCCTTATTTGAACCCTTAGGGGGTGAATTCTTAAAAACCATGAAACACGTGTTCAATGAAATATTTTTAAGAGTCTGAATTTCAAATTTTATAAAAATCGGTACAGATTAATTTTTTTTTCCATACAAACTTTCAACCCCTATTTCATCCCTTTAGGGTTAAAATTTTTCAAATTCCCTTCTTAGTGGATGTCCAGAATATGAAAATAAACATCTGCCCAAATTTCACGTTTCTACTATCAGCCGTTACGGCTCTGCGTGCGTCTTACCGCAGTCAGTCAGCACAAGTCCTTTTATATATATAGATAATAATAAAAATAATAATTCGCCACAACGGCCTCTTTAAATGTTTTTTATATATTATATGTATATTATATTTTCATTGATACAGGAGGAACTCCGCGATAATCTAACAGTGAGCGTGATGAGCTTCGTACCGACTCTAGACGACGACGGGAAGCCGATCACTTGCAGGGCGGAGAACCCTAATGTGACATCGTTGTTTTTAGAAACCTCATGGACTATTAGCGTTGTCTGTAAGTAATTCACTGTTTTATAGATTTAAGATTTTTTTTTAGATTTACCCTGTATTTCAGGTAGGCGTGGGGAACCTCGTGTTAAGACACTGTTGCCCACTTTGTAGTAAGTTTTCGAAACTTTCTGTGTCGAGTGCGAAACTCAACGCTGCACTACAATACCTAAAAACAATCGGCGCTGCGGAACTTTTTTTATTTTAATAACAAAAACACTTCTTAATTAAAATACAGCAGTGTTATTTAATTATATTTTTGATTTTTTTGCAAAATTTTAGCAATTTTAAATATTTGAGTCGTACTATCAAAAGATACTCTGTTCCCAACGAACCGCCTAATTTTCGAAAAGTGAACAGAAAGTGAAAATGATAATAATTCGTTCCCCCGAGTAGAAATCGAATCCATAACCATCGCTTAAAGTCAGACAGATAGATACTTCAACTTTCATATTATAACATATTTAAAATTTGCCTGTAGATCCTCCCGTGGTAAAACTGCGGCTCGGTAGCTCACTGGCGGCGGGCGACATCAAAGAGGGCGACGATGTGTACTTCGAGTGCCACGTCCGGGCCAACCCTCCCGCCAGGAAGCTATCGTGGCTACACGATGTAAGTACTTAATCATTTATTTTATAAATTATTTATACGGGTTTTATATTTATTTCAGCATATTTTAACAGAATTTTTATACTTATTGAATAAAGTATTTCATTCGTCAAATACGAAATTAGAACTATTATTGAAAAAATTATTGAGTTATTTCAATTTTAAATGCATTACATACTCGGATACCTGTAAGATAAGTTATATAACACCTTGTTCTTCATCTATGAACTGATAAATAAAGATTGTATTAAGACAAATAACAAGTACGCAAGGTAATTTATATTAAGTGTATTTTCTTCAAATTTTCATCATTCGATCTTTCCACATTGGTAGCAGAAGTTAGCGGGCCGATCATACCGGGGCTAAGTAATTACAGTCTCAAAAGGAATCTCACTGAAAATTCGTAATCCTACAACGTCTAGGCATTGTACAAGGCAGTAGGCGGTATTGATAAAGTCTTTCTGTTCGCGGATTGCGACGTCGACAAAAGATTTACAATGTCAAAGTAAGTAATCCGGCATCGATGCGAACAATGGGCGAGGGAATAGAGTAATAGGGAGCACGGTCCGATAATCGCCTTGTATTGCCGGCATTTTAATCAGCATTTTTATTTTTGTTTCGCTTCACCCTTTCAGGAGCAATCAGCCGGTCGCCGTTACATGGATAGTGGCACGCGTCACCGCGCCCCCCCCCCTGTTTATTTTTTTTTNCTTCACCCTTTCAGGAGCAATCAGCCGGTCGCCGTTACATGGATAGTGGCACGCGTCACCGCGCCCCCCCCCTGTTTATTTTTTTTTCGCTGTATTGTTGTTGCATCCGGCCCCCGACTCCACTCCGACGGCGAATTTGTCAGCAAGTTCACTAATGATGAAACGTATATTTCGCCGGAATCCGTTCATATTCATGTTTCACTCGTTTTCGGCTTTTGTAGTGTGTTTCTTGGATTGGCAGATTTTAATGAAACCTTGACGCAATTGGAGATAAATGATGAATTCCTGATTTTTTTTAGGGGAGTTTTAGGATAGCATAATATCAATTACTAGAAGTCTAGAACAACGTTCATTTTGATTTGCTTTCGTAGACATTTTTAATAATTAGTTAAATCTGCCAAAAAACCACTCTGTTCCTAGATTAATATTTTAATACTAGAGTCGTTTAAGCAATTGAAAAAAAAAACTGGGCCTTGTTTGTTATTTACATATTATTTAGAGACTAGTATATATTGTATATGTGCATATGTGTATGTAAGAATTTAGAGATACCGAAGACGACCGAGTCTATGCAAGAGAATTTATGACCCGACCCGTTCGATCGACCACCAGATACTTCAAAGTTAATTCAATCTTAAATATTTACTCTGTAGTACGTATACTAAAGTATACTTCTAAAGAGCAGTGTAACATTTATAAGTTGAGAAACTTTATGTATTCTAAATAAGCTATTTTGGACCAGTTAGGAATCAATAATAATTCGTAGTTTCCTCTCCAAACTAAATTGAGAAATTCAATTTTCTCTAATATACACCATTCTTTTTATAATAGTTTAAATAAACATTTTAATGACACTGTTGGAGACGGTCATGGTACAGTGGCATAGTATCTGACCGTAAGCGCGATGGTTCTGGGTACGATGGATTCAGGGGAACCATTTATTTATTTTCAATTCCTTGCACTATTAACAAAAACATGACGTTGAGGCCCGCCACTAAACACGCTATGTATTTCCGTGGTTCTGATATAACCTACTGTACTTGTGGGTAAAGTTACCATAGTCACTTGTATTATCTGCTATACACAACTCTTAGCTATTTTCATTTAGCCACGCGGGTGAAGCCGCAAGATAAAGCTAGTATTATTAAAATGTTGATGAGTGTAGGATATTAAACAATAATATCCAATACTCATAATTATTAAAATAATTTTCAGTTCTTATAAAAATACAATATCACGATAATTAATCTTAAAATAATATTTTTATAAATAAAGTAAATGTATGTTGCGATACTTATAATATTAGCCTCATTTTATAATGCAGCCGAACAATACTACTTTAGAACATATTTTATTCCTCTTGAAAAGTACTTAGATGGAATTTATATAATGAATTTGCTTTTCATATTGTTCCATTAGCTTTTGTTAGGTGCTTCTTCAGCGTATTATTTATATATTTATTTTTTAGTTTCAACGCTGTGTCCTGCATATAGCAGAAAAGACACAGGGTTTCCAGTGTTAAGATAAACTGTTCCATAGGGCACAACATGGGTTGTGCCTCATTTTTAAAACAGTAAGTGTAGAGTGGCTGATCTCAACGCCGCACTCTGTCTTGTTCCTGGGCGAGGAAATGAAAATAACTCATCTCCTCTAATGGAAATCGAATACAAAACCGTTGCTTAAAAGCTGTACCGTTGCGCCACGATGGCTTTAGACGGAAATATGTAGTAAATTAAGTTTGGATGTAACTATTGAAGATACAACCTTAATATATCTCTTAAATGATGAAAAAATTATACAAAATTAAGTTTTAATAGTTAAATGTAAAATAATAAAAAACGTTATATCTGTAATTTTTTATCTCCGCCTATCCTATGTGGGGGATACAGCGTGAAGTTAAATTTACTTATTATGCTTATTTNATTTATATATATATATATATATATATATATATATTATACTCATTTCATTGATTTCTACTCTTGGTAGAAATCAGGTCTGAGATCCATCTGGCGTGACCGCAAGATATCGTTAGTTGCAGCTCGTTATCTTGTGGTCAGATTAGTTATTAAAACTATACATCTATTTACTGTTAGGATATGTTTACATATGTATGTACATCTGAGTAACCGTAGCGATTGTGTTTCAAAAGAACTGATTAAGTGCGAGCCGGACTCGCACACCGAAGTTTATCAATACCGGTTTTAGAATTGTAGATCAACGGGAAGTACAACTTTATAAAGGTGACAAATTTAAGTTTGCGGGCATATTCACTATTGCTTTTGTATGCAATGAACTAAAAATATTTGAGGTATAGTCATTGTGGTCATGGCATTATATATTGCAGACACAGCACATAATATCTTTATATTAGGAAAACAGAGAAAACGGAAGTATTTTAATTCTAGATTTTTTTTGTTTTTCTTTTCAGCATCACATTGTATCCCACCTATAGTAGGGTATGTAGAATGTGCCTAAAGATAAGATACTTCGATCCCCACTCGCCGCCAAATTCTGAAGAATAATGTGTTAAATGCTAAACAGACGCTCAACAAATGCTCAACACCAAATCGAAATCGAAGAAACGAAAATATTTAATTTCGAGGAAATAAGAATCGAACCCATAACCTATCACGTTTACAGTCGGACGCTTATGCCTCACGACTGACCTCATTGTGGCATTTTTGTTTAATTTCTATAATAAAAAAGAAAACAGGATATTTATAAAGATAAAATCAACTACTTATATAAAAGTGGTGCATAGCACTTAAGACGCTGGCGAGGTTTGACGCATTCATATCCAAATGAATAATTAGGAACGGCTCAATGATCCCGGCTTACGAAAGCGCCTATTTAAATAGATTTACGCAAACGTCATTGTTTCTGTTAAATTACTCCATTTATTGTTCTCATTTGATGAATGCGTCTGGAACACCGCCGGGATTGAGGTGGTGAAGTAATTAATTATATGTCATGATGTTTTTTAGGTTTTTTTGGTTATTTATGGTTGTTGCTATTTGGTTTTTATTTGGATTCGACGTGATGATAGACGAATATATTAAGTAAATAGTGATAAAGAAGTACACCGAAGGAATTAACGATCGAAAATATATAAACATTTGAAAGTAGCGGGATTTGAACCCGCGCCTCTTGGAAAGCGTCCTGGAAGCCGTGAGTTCAAATTTCGCTACATTTAAATTTTAATACCTTTCTAAAGAGTATTTTTTTAAAAAAATATTAAAAACAACACAGTAAAAGAACTTGGATAAAGTGTCGTTCAACAGTTTACATTATTAGGAGTAGGTCATTCAAAAAAGTTATCCAGAAAATGTTTGTGTTTCAATTATAATAATTTGTGATGACCAGTTGTGGTGCAATGACACGAGCGTATGACTGTAAACGCGACAGGTTATGGGTTGAAATGAAATATTTAATATTTTAATTTTTTCGCTCTGGTTTTGAAGAAAAGCACGGCGTTGACTTCCGCCACTCAACACGCAATGCCTTTAGAATTCGGCGGAAAGTGGGGAACGGAGTACGAAACAAGTAGATTCCCTCTACGTACTCTGCTACATGTGGGATACAGCGTGAAGCTGAAAAAAATAAAAAAAATACACAAACCTATACTTGCTACGATAAAAAAATCATTAAGCATAAGATCTTGAGATATCACTACATCCCACACCCAAATCTCCCTTAAATTTACTCCATTAAATAAGTCCACTAAGAGCTGGCTGGAGCGCGTCCAGTAATTAAGTACACACTGTTCAATGATGCCGGATTACGGAACCCGTCTGTTTAAATGGATTTGCAAACATCATTGTTTTGATTTACTTAATTTATTATTTCCGTTTGATAAATGCGGTCTGAAATGAGCAGTCACTCTACGGACTTCGGTTTTGTAGCGAAACTGTTTTAATCAATTGCTTTAAATGCTGTAATGCTTTTGAGTTTAACGTTATATGAAATATTTTAAATACTTTTTTTGTAGTTTGCTATTTTACTACTGTAGATTCTTGAAAATTGAATTCCAGTGGCTTAAGCGGGAAATGTTTAATTTAAATCTGAATATGTAATTCTAGAAGATTTTGTTCACTAGATTCATAATTTCTTCATGGGATTATTAATGAGTGAAACAAACTGTAATAGGTTTTGTAGATGATATTATGGTATAATACATGGTTCTTGTATTTCTTCGTAAATTATTTTTCTTCTTAATTAAAGAACTCACAGTTTCGCGCAGTTTCAGTAATACTCCGCATAGTGGTTATTGTCAATACAAACAAAATAATTTGACAATTTCAATATTTGTCCATTTTAGCAAAAAATAAAAAAAATAGAACATAATAAAAACATGCCGATACTCAGGCTGAAAGTGACGGTTGTTTGTCAATACGACGCCCAGAACATTTTATTTACATCGAGATAGGACTGTGCCAGCGATTCGAATTTGCCTTTCCCCACAAATATATTTAAGTGTTTGCCTACATTTGAAACGAAATGGTACACGAAACCTATTCACAATTTTTTTGCTTCACGCTGTATCCCGCACATAGACCGATATATGCGGGCTATATGTATATATGTACATAGACAGAGTAAACCTGGATTTTAATCTGAACACATTGCATATTGAGAGGCGGAACTCAACGTCGCGTTCTGCCTTGGAAGAGCAAAGAAATTAACTTAAAACATAAAGAATTATGTATAAAATATTTATTTCATATTATTATGATAATTATATGCCTTAAAAAGTGAGTCCTAGACACGCTCAGTCTTACATGAAATTAACAAATTCTGTGACGATTGGTTTAGCCCAAAAGTTTACAATCAATTTTAAAATATATAAAAGAAATCAAACGAAGTGTTATAGTACAATACTCACTATTTACTCCGCAATTAAAGTACGTGAAGATACTTAACTGAGCTAACATCTAATTGACCTTATGTAGACGTTATTGAGAGCAACTCTCGAGTTAAAAGGCAATTTATTATAGATTCTGCTCGTGTTCAACATCAAAGAAAAATATATAAATTGACTGGAATAGTGCGATAAATTTTATGTATTATATTGGTTTATTGGTAACCGATGTTAAAATTAGTATGTGGTGATACGCCAGTAAATAATTAGGACCTTAAATAAGTTCTCACGTGTTTTTTTTTTTGTTTAAAAAAAAATATATTTAAAATATAATGGTTACAATGACATTACTCAAAGTATTGTCCATCATTAGAGACCACTTTCTCCCATCTCTCTGGCAGCAATTGAATCCCCCGTCGGAAAAACGACTCATCTTTCGAGGCAATCCAGGAATCAAGCCATTTTTCGGCTTCTTCAAAAGAATGGAAGCGCTGCTCGCTTAAACCGTGCGCCATCGACCGAAACAAGTGGTAATCGGAGGGGGCTATGTCCGGTGAATACGGCGGGTGGGGTAGAACTTCCCATTGAAGTGTTTCCAGGTAAGTTTTGACTGGTTTTGCCACATGTGGCCGAGCATTATCATGTAATAAAATCACTTTGTCGTGTCTCTGCTCGTATAGTGGCCGCTTTTCTTTCAGAGCGCGACTCAAACGCATCAACTGAAGTCGATAGCGAGCTCCCGTGATAGTTTCATTAGGTTTAAGCAGCTCATAATAAATTACGCCCTGCTGATCCCACCAAATGCAGAGAAGAAGCTTAGAACCATGGATATTTGGTTTTGGCGACGATGTTGATGCGTGACCCGGCATGCCCCACGATTTTTTTCGCTTTGGATTGTCGTAGTGAATCCACTTTTCATCCCCAGTGACGATACGGTGCAGAAAACCTTTTCTCTTTTGCCGTTGAAGCAACAATTCACACATGAGAAAACGTCGTTCTACGTCTCTCGGCTTCAACTCATACGGCACCCAATGCCCTTGCTTTTGGATCATTCCTAACGCTTTTAAACGTTTTGAAACTGTTGACGCATCTACTTGTAACGTTTTCCCGAGCTCTACTAACGTCTGACATGGATCTTCTTCAAGCAATGCCTCCAATTCTGTCTTCAAATTTTGTCGGTGCTCCAGAACGCTCTTTGTCTTCAAGGTCAAAATCATTACTTTTGAAGCGCCTAAACCAGTCTCTGCACGTTGTATTCGACAAAGCATTGTCTCAACGAGAATTCTGTATGCTTCTGCTGCAGATTTTTTCTGAATAAAGCAGTGCAATAAAATTCCCCGCAAAAACACTTTATTTGGCATAAATGTACACAGTTTCACAAAGGGAAAATAAATATGTAGTTGACACTGAAGTAAACACTATTCTACTATAATTTGAGATTACATATAGTACTACTTTGGTGATTCGTTACCATACGAAATTCCATGCACAGAGTGCCGCAACGCCATCTTTCAAGAGAACTTATTCAAGGTACCTATGTAGTATGACCAAAAAAATTAAACGGAAGTTACTGACAGATAACACAATCGACGCGAGGTCGAACGCTAAAATTTGGCTTATAGATTTCTTGGGGAGTGTACGGGAGAAATAAAAGCAAGTTTTTTGAAATTTTTATGAAAACGGAAAAATGGGTCCTTTTGCGTTTTTTATTTTACAAAAATAGACATACGGGGAAAGCCATATCTTCCACCTAACTTAGGCATACTGCGTGATATGTTATATATAAGAGCTTGTCGCCCGTTGCAACACAGTATTTCAGCGTCTTACAAACGCGATCATTGTGTGTGGGTTTATTTTAACCCGAGAGAATATTTATTAATATTTAAAACTATTTCCATTTTCTTGTAGACAAAGCGCATCTCTTAGTTGTTCCATTCAACCTACAATGTTCTGAACACATTCGGAAAGTTAGTGGGTTTCTTAACACTACGCTCCTTCTGACTACCCGGATACACTGGAAAAAGATATATTGTCATGATGCCCATACAAATGGAATGTATTTTTATGAAAAATAAACAATTTTTCAATTTTGAATCGTTCCCGTCGAAAATTCCGCAAAAAGTAAATATATTTACGCGTCTGCCGCCGACGTGCTGATTATTTTAATTGAATTGAATGAATATTATTTAAATTGTGGTTTTTTATAGATACATATTGACTCGTCTGCTTTTAGTATCTTTTGTTAAATTTTGTTATTAATTTATGTAGTGTTAAAAAAAAAATAAAATCTTGAACTTCTAATAAGTATGGTTTTTGACAACTCTATCTCTATGTCTATCTATCTCCCTCATTTCTTGTTTAATTTGTTTATGGAAAACTAAATACTTTTTAATTAAAAAGTTGAGAATAAAAAGATGAGAAATCGAGGCGGTCGTGGCGCAGGGGCACAAGAGCGCAGACTGTAACGTGAAGAGTGTGGGTTCGATCCCCACTTGAGGAAATGAATTATTATTTATTAATATTTTAATTTCTTCGCTCTGACACCGAGTCAAAAACCCTGTTATGTGCGATGTACAGCGTGAAGCTGAGAAATTAAGGGAGAAGCATGTGATATAATTACAAAAAATTTTAACGCTAAGAATATTATTTACAATATTCAAAAATCTTAATTTAGTCTTATTAACAACGATATTCAGATAATATAATTATTAGCCTAAGATCCCAGATCCGCTAGACCTATAGCAAACTGAAATTTTGAGCATTGTTCAAGACACTTGCAATATAATTATGGAAACATTATCGTGTCTGGGAGGGTCTATCGGATTGGTCTCGCACACAGCAGGGTAGCCAGAGGGAACCTAGTGTTAAGACACTCCGTTCCCCACTTCCTGCCGAATTCTGGAGGCATTGCATGTTGAGTGGCAACGCCGCGCTTTGCCTCGACACCAGAGCATAGAAATGGAAATATAAATTTAAGTAAATATTTCATCTCCTCGAGTGGGGATCGAACCCACAACCAGTCGGTTTTACAGTCACATTTTGTGCCGCTGCGCCACGACTGGTCACAATAGGCTAATAAGGAGTCTCAAAATACCCTCCCAGACGTGCATTGCAAGTGTCTTGAACAATGCTTAAGTGAAGCACTCCTACACTCTGTGACCTGAAAATAAAAGAAATAGTACCGTAAATTATATATTTAAAAAAGTTTAGGCTTGCTAATATAATGTAGTTTGCCTTAATTTTAAACAACTTTTTGGTAATAATATAAATGTCTGGTAATAATTAATATACATTTTTTACATTATTCCTAAAAATATATTAAATTACGAGCATTTCAACTTTAACGTAAGTGAGCGTAGATTTTAGTTACTTTTAGTTGGCGCTACCTCTGAAAGGGCTCCAATTTCAAGTTAGTAAGTACGTAAGTATGCATATCGTCTTAACTACATATCAATATTATTAGACTAAGTCTTCAAAATTTCAGCTTTGTTAAAATGACGTAGGTCTGGGGGCCCTGGGATTCAGTCTCAGTTATTAGATTTGTAAAATGAGTTTTAAATTGTAGTCAATATGTACGACAATAACTAACAACTGAGTGCTCTGCATTTATTTTATGGTTCAAAATATTATAATATAATATGTTTAAATTCAACTAAACTAATATTGTTTTACGCTTTTCTTATAAATCCTACCAAAGATTAAAAAAAATCGGTACCTAAACAAAAAATTATTCAAAATGTCAAACAAACAAACAAAAAGATTCTTAGCTATATTCACCGGAAGTTCAAAACGACAACGTTTGAGTATAAGTGTGAATGGGAATGATAAAAAATAGATACAAGGACCATGAATACACCTTATGTTGTTTTGTAACGGATTCCCATTTTAAAGTACCTTTTTACCCGTTTTGTACGTGAGGATGATCGGGCTAACTTTTTGGCGTCTGCTGTATGCAACCTAACGTCGGGATATTTTCACTTTCCTTTCTTTATAAAGGAAAGGTGAAATTTTTATTCTGTTTTTAAGTTTTTACTTGTACTTTTTAAGTTTACTCCTACTTGATTACAACCTATATATGTATAAACTTTGGTACAACTTAATATATATATTTTTAGCTTCACGCTGTATCGCAAACAGATACTCTGTTCCCAATAAGACTTCAGTTTCCCACTTTCCGACCCATTCTGGATTCATTGCGTGTTGAGTGGCGGAACTCAACCTCGCGCTTGACTTCGTTACCAGAGCAAGGAAATGAAAATATTAATTAATTTATTTCCCCGAGTGGGAATCGAACCTACAACCTGTCACGTTTACGGTCACACGTTTGTACTTCTGCGCCACGACATGCTTCAATACTAGCTTTATTACAGCTCCATCCACTTTCAAGCGCTCTGACGAAGGACGCTCTGAGAGGGAATGGATGAGAGGCGCGTTCAATTTTTTCTAGTTTTTCTAAAAAGTATTTTCTTACTTATTAAGAAAACGTATAAAAATTTGAACGTAGCGAGATTTGAACCCGCGCCTCTTTGGAAACCGCCCAAGCGCTTTGTCCAACTAAGACACATTTATGCTGTTAGCCATAAGGCTTAGCGGTCAGAGTGCTTGGACAGTTCCTAAGAGGCACGGGTTGAAATCCCGCTACGTTCTAATTTTTATACGTTTTAAAAAAAAATCTTTCCTTAGTATAATTTAACTTTTTAGTAATGATTAAAAGATATTTGCGTGGTTTAATTTAGCCCATACTTAGCCTTCCTCGATAAATGTGCTATCAAACGTAAAATATTTTTTTAAAAATCATATCATTAGTTCTTGAGATTAGCAATCCAAACAAACTAACTAATATAAATATCACATAATGAATATCATGAACTAATCTCGTAGATCGTGAAATATATATTAGACATCATGTTGTAGACTCTATATAATATGTTATCCATGTTAAATTATTTTCCTCTTACATATCGAAAACCAATATTAAATTCACTCTTGACGTATACACGTATAACGTTCACATAGGAGGCACCCAATAAGTTGTATTGTGAATCGGGTTTTCCGGTTCTATTGATTAAATGAATTAGCGCCGCCGAGCTGATAGACGTATAATTTATTTTCAATCACGACTACTGCAGTGCTCAGTGAATGCGGGGAAGTTGGCGCGAGCGAGATAATGCCAGTGGATCGGAATAGATAGGGTTTGAGCATATTAGATCCACCAAGTTTCTCCGCAATCCACACGAAAATCCGACAGAAGGCTTTGTCCTACACCGTACCAATTCTCCCATACCATTCAATAATTACTCCATTTTAACTCCCACATTCAAACACTCCGTAAAATATGACACTGCAGCTAAACGAAAGTCATTGAATAATTGCTCGGATTACAACACGTTTTCATCCGAAATAACGTTGGGAGCGCGTAATTTATGTGGCGTCTTATGATTTTGACGTCTCATTCCTGGATAGTTAATATTCGGGGATGTTGCCGCCCGCGCTGCTTTCTACCACTCTAATTGATGGATGTCATTTGTGGTTGAGATTGCTTCACAACAAAGGAGAGCAAATTATGCCTCCATCCCGATTTTATATACTCAGTTGTGAATGTTTTAATAATATATTTTGATAAAAATAGCGAAAAATGGCAGTGCCAGTACATTCACCAACGAATTTTCGAGTGGCACGTGAGCCCACTCCGCGCCGAGACCCGCTAATGTCGCACAGTGACGCCGGGAATGTTAATAAAGTATCCTGAGGCGCACGATCGCGCACTCTCTTCTTCGAATTTAATAATTTCTCTTGATTGACGAGAATCCGCGGGGATTCCGCTGCACACTTTGCATAATCAGATATGGCATATAAAATAAATGTGACATTTTTTTCTGATTTTTTATCTAGAATGTTAATAATCTTTGGATTTTGGATGATGGGATTCTCGTATTGGTGGTGTAAATCCGTACTTGGAAATCCGTGGATATTGCATGAAAAATAAACTAATCGAAGATTAGAAGCGATATTCGATAGAGATGCAAAATGCTTTTAGAAAAACCTATGCATATCTGTTCCACCTTTGAGCACTATAAAAAGCGCATGTGGTTTCGAGAGTTGTGATTGGGATCGAGAATTATTCTGTAGTATTTTTTAATCTACAAGTATTTTAACTACTAAAAGTTTTATACTATTATAATACATTACTTTTTTTATTATTCCCTCCAATTTCCCTCTGCCAATCCTGCTGTGGCGGGATACACCGTGAAGCTGAAAAAAAAACATTTTACTTCTAGTGCAATCAATAGGTACTTTCCGATCATTGATAAATATATTGTTTATGTTATTTCAGAAAATCTAAGTATTTTGTCGTAATCAATATAAACATACATTTCTTTTCCGCCAAATTCTGGGGTAATTGGGTGTTAAGTGGCGGAACTTAAAGCTTTGCCTCATTACCTCAAATTACCTTCGTAGAAAGAAAAAAATAAATAATAATAATAAATTCGTAGAAACCTCAAATTTGGTCTGTATGGTCGATGTAAATAATATACAGCACTTTACTTTTTATAGTACACGCTAACGAAATTGTGAGCTATAGTTTGAAAGTATAAATTAAAACAGACCGAATGTCCATAAGTTAAGTCTCGAAATAAAACATTGGAAATTTCTTTTATTGCTGTTTCGATCTACTAACGGGTAGTTTTCGATTACATATTTAAAAAACGCATAATTTTTTTTTTCATTTTAAAATAATCTTATTAAATCTATACTTCTCGGTAGTCTAAACAGAAATAAAACCATTTACAATTTTTCAGTTTCGATACTTTGCCTAGAAACTTGCATCGAAACCTTTTTCAATGTTTCGACGTACGACATATTGGTTTCTTAAATATATTATAATATATCAATACTACACATCAAAATAATCTCCGAGAGCCCCGTAACCACATACTCTTAATATTTCTCATAGAAGATAGAAACGGACCTTATCACTCATAATTGGCATAAGATTTAGTTCATACAGTAACATTGATTCCCAATTAGAACAGATAATAACTATCGAGGGGAAATAACGCATTCACGGAAGTTTGTGACCGGGGGAGGGAACCGGAACAAATGTGTTTTATATTAGAGATTCTTGTTTTATTTAAGGCAAAATGGGCATGTACTTATATTGTTTTTTTAGTCTCACGCTGTATCCCGTATAATATAGCAAAGTAGGCAGAGGAAAGTTTGTGTTACGATACTACGTCCCACACTTTTCGCATAATTTACGAAACATTATGTATTGAGTGTCGGAACTCAACGCAGCGAGCGAAATAAAAAAAATAACACAATTTGTTCCTGTATGTAATCTATTTATATTTAAACGAATAGTTTCCGAGATTAGCGCGCTCAACCAAGTAAACTCTTCAGCTAAATAATATTAGCATACATTTGCTTTATAAAGTAATCACAAACAAGCCAGAGAACGTTTCATGCTCTATCAAAGGCAACGTACATCTGTTGTTGATACAGCATAGTACTGAAAGAGGACTGATATCAAAAATACTTCAATCTGCAGATTGGCTCCGGCCAAAAGTGGAATTACATGTGGAACTTTTGAAAACCGGGTTCTTTACGTACCTACTAGTAACAATAGGTTTCAAGTGATACAAAAGCTATAGCTAGAGGTTTTATTTTCTATTATTAAAAAAAAACTTGTGGAACGATTTTATCTTTTTCGATTTAAAATGAAGCATTTCTATAAATGACTAGCGCTATTTAGATCCAGTAAAAAAATAAGAATATAAATACATAACTTTTTTTACGTTTATATTTTAAAAAAATGTTAAAAAGTGTTAAAGATTGAATTTGACTTAGTGTCTTAAATAATCTAGTTTTCTTGGATAAAGTGCGATGCTATGTGGCAAAAAAATTCTTTAGACTCACATACTTTACATTATTACTAAGAAAATAGAGATATAAGACATTTTTCACCAAATTTTTATGTTGTTGTTTTTCAAAAGTGCTGGTCAAATCGGTCGCTTTACCTACAATTTATATAGCATTGTAGGTAAAAAGAGCTGTGATACAATCGCGTTTTTTTATTTCTATTATTACCTTTTCATCTTTGAGAGGTTTTTTCTTGACTTGGTGCTATATTCCACTTATACCAGGGTAGACACAGGAACTTAGTACTAAGACAATGTATTTTTCACTTTCCGCCCAATTTCCAGGATATTGCGTATTGACTAGTGGTACTAAAAGCCACGTGTCCTCTCCAATCGTTATCGTACAAAAACAATAATGATGAACAAACACAATACAGTATTGTTTGACAAGTAATGAAACGGGAATTATTTGTTATTTGGCTTTTATTACGTTCGCTACATTTCCTTCCTATACCCACCTGTTTATATACACGTGGTCACATATGTTCAACGAATCAAATACGTACAAACATAAATGATTCTTAATCTATTGTGATATAGTCTATTTTGCGTTAACACGAACGGTTTACGACAGGAGTACGTCATCCACTTAGCGTACATTATTATCCTTGTCCGCTGTAATGGGATGGGACAATTGTTACGATATTTCATAATAAAGGCTTGGAGTTTGATGAGAGCTTTGGATGTGACAATTTACATGGTGTTACGTAATCAGTTAGTTCTTAGTGACTCGGGTGAAGATTACAGTTATAGTGATGATTGCTTTATTTTAAAACTGTGAAAAAATATAATAAAAAAAACTTCGTTACTGAATGACTGACAAACAACGTACAGCTAAAAGTAGAAATCTAAAACTTGACACACAGGCTCCTCATAAGGAACCTGGAACCATGGAGTAAAGGAGTGACCGGATCTCTCGAAATTTCTACAGAAACCGAAAAAAACTACATTTTTATATTTTATGGTCATAAAGTCCACGAAAACGAAGTCTCGAGCGGTTATTCATTTTAACTTCAACTTAAAAAAATGTTAAAAATTAATTTATTTTACTATTTTATGTGATGGGTAGACCTTAAAAGGATGCTTTACAAACGAGTAGGTAGTGGTTGTGCTATGTAAAACTTAAATCTTAATAAGGTATTATTTTTATGTATACGAATATTTTGGCATATTGACAAGAACATACATAAAAAATATTTGGTTGAATTGGGAACCTCTCCCTTTTTTGAAGTCGGTTGAAAATGCAAACCTCCTCTTTTTTGATTACTTTCACAAACTTTCACCTGACTATCCTTGAATTGTATCCTTTCAAATAAAAAAAATAATCATCGGAATCGGTTGGTGTGATATTGAGTCATTCGGCCATTTGTCGCACACATACCTAATGCAAATTTACGCCTTATATGATTTTCTCATAGATATCACCGTCAGAAATGGGCGAAAAAATGGGACCACACGGGAAGCACTAGCTTTCAAAAAAAAATCATCAAAATCGGCAACCCAGGCAAAGTTCTGAGGTAACAATATATTTTATATTCAAATTCAAATAATTTTATTCAAAATAAGAAGTTACATGCTTCATTTTATGAACGTCAAACAATTTACCACCAGTTCACTAAAGTTAATGCCTCAGACCTGAGAAGAATCGGCGCAAGAAACTCAGCGGGACTTATTTAAGATCAGAAACAAAAACATACAAAAAAAATGGAGTCGAATTTCCTAATTAATAACATCCTTTTCTTACAGAAGTCAGTTAACAAAATGTGACATTTTGAGAAGTAAACACAATTTAAGCCAAAAGTAAAGCCATTTCGGTGTGTTTTAAGATGAATGAATTGCAAAGTGCAAACAACAGCTCGAGGCTGAGTCGAGTGCGGGCGGCTTTGATCTTGTGATTATCGTAATGGCCACAGTTACTTCATATACAACTCTATTTGGTTCTTTAGACATTACTTAACTAAGTTTTTGAATTACAATTATCCAGTTTTTTTTATTTATCTTGAGAACATACCTCAAGACCCTAGTATTAACAGACTCCGTCGCCCACTTTCCGCCCAATTTCTAAGTTACTGTGTGTTGAGTAGAGAAACTCAACGCTGCGCTTTATCTTACCAGTGCGAGGTAATGAAAATAATTCTTTCCAACGAGTGGAAATCGAACTAACTACCATCACGCTTACAGTCGGACTCTAAGTGATATGATTTTTGGTTTATTATTATGGTATAGTACCATATTTTTACCATTAGGTACCATTGGAACGTTTTTAATAAACTTTTTTTAGGTAAGGCAACTAAGCTTAAGCACATAAATAATTTAATTTAAAAACATTACGTTCTTGTTTAAATATAATAATATTATTCCCTCGTATGGGAATCGATCCCACTACCGTCGAGTATACGGTCAAAGACTGTTTCATTGTGCCAAGCTGGTTATAACAAGACATTTCAATTCTCATATTCAGCAAAACCAGTACAAACACATGTATCATTTGCAAGTCGGCATTGTGTTGACCCAAGGAACAGGAATATTAATATAGCTTCATTTACATCCGACCTTATTAAATTACTTTGGATTTTACCCTATACAAGTCTACACAGTAAAAAGATTGTATGTGCGTTTGTACGTCACACAATGATATCTAGTAAATGATTCGATATATTATAGGGCAAGACAGCAGTCTATTTTAAATAAATCGATTGTTTTGCAGAAATCTGTTGTACATTTTTTACGGAAGGAATATTTTTTACTTATTTATTTACTTAATATAATGCAATTCTGTCTGGGGAATACATAATTGTTATTTGGTTTTTCGCTAGGGGATATGTTTATAATTTTTTAACCAATAATCCCTGGAATTGCATTAGTTTAAAAAAATGGACATTTAACGGTTTCAAGAGGCGCGGGTTCAAATTCCGATTTTGATGGTATGAATAAGAATATTGAGCACCTTCTTTTTCTCTCGCTATCAAAATGTAACACGTTTTCATTATTTATTAAGTTTCTTATTAGAGTTAATTTATTTTTAACTTTTTAGTTAATTTTATTAACAAACTAGCGACCTGCTCGCAGCTTCGCCCTTTTAAGCAAACAAATCATTCACAAATTTGAATTATTTGTTTGTTTAAGTACAGGGAATTACGTTCCAGTTTTAATAAATAATGTATGCTTGCAGCGCACTTAAAATTTCTAAAGTAAAAAGTATAAAAACCATAGGGTGGCATTTTTGATTTTCATTAAAATTATCAAAAATTATTATTGGGTGCATTTAACAAAGTAATAGAACCAGAATCAATGATATATAAAAAAATTGTCTGTTTGTTGGTTTTCTGTTTGTCGACGCTTATCTCAGAAACTACTTAACCGATTATAAGAGCGAAGTTCTAATAGTTATTACAGCGCATGCAAGATAAAAACATTTTAGAAATTCACAATAATACATATATATTTTAATATTTTTAGATGTCCTCTGTACTACAATGGCGGCTCTGTTCTAGTTTATCATCAGCTTCATGCTGTATCATGTACACAGCAGGGTAGGCAGAGGGAACATAGTGTTAAGACACTCCGTTCCCAATTTTCCGCCGAGTTGTGGAGGCATTGCGTGTTGAGTGGCGGAACTCAACGCCTCGACTCCAGAGCGAAGAAATGAAAATATAAATATAAATAAATATTACATTTTATCGAGTGGGAATCGAACCCACAACCAGTCGATCTTACAGTCACACTTTGTGCCCCTGCGCCACGTCTGTTCTAGTTAGTTTGCATATTTTCCTTTGAAAATTAGTTATTGTGGCATAACTCTAACAGTTACACATGGTATCGTAAACTTTATTGTAGATATCGATGTCTTCTATAAAATTGTATTAACACTTTGCTCTATTGTCAATAATTTCCACAGCGTACACGATATAAGGTTTTTTTGGTATTTTTTACACGTTAATCGTATAATTGTAAAAGAATTTTCCAAATCGGTCCCGTAGTTTCGGGGCCTATTCAATTCAAATAAAGCAACAAAAAATCAAATCGATTGTCTTCATAATTTTAGTGATATCGATGCACTTCCTTCCACCCCCGCACAGTCGCGCCGCTACAGTATGTGATGTCACACACTCCGCATTTTTTATTATTACATGATTTTCTTTAAATTGATATTTTTAAATTCGTTATATCTTTTGAATGGGATGACCGATTTTATTAATTTAAAAAGTATTTTACACGTATTGAAATTATCTTTAATAACATTTAATAGTATAAGGATTAATGCAGAGGTATGAATAATATGGTTTGATTATTGTTGGCACTTTTGTCAACTTATAAAATATAAAAAAGTAGTTATATTGCCGTAACTATAGTAGTTGGACATATGGTATCCGGACATTTTTATAAATATTGATGCGTTCTATAATACTGTAGAACATTGTATTGTTCTATCTTCAATAGTTTTTGCAGCGCACGCGATGATATAATTTTTAAGAATTTCTTCTCACCTTTTTTTTTAGCTTCACGCTGTATCCCGCACACAGCAGGGTAGGCAGAGGGAACCTTGTGTTAAGACACTCCGTTCCCCACTTTCTGCCGAATTCGTGAGGCATTGCGTGTTGAGTGGCAGANATATATATATATATATATATATATATATATATATATATATATATATATATATATTTTATCTTTCTTCCCAGAACAATCTTGTTTTATTAATAAGAATTGAAAACGTACACGAAAATATATATAGATTAGTATAGATAATAAAAGCTTGATCTTATAGAAGGTTTTTTCCCTTTAATTTTATCAAAAATTGTATTTAGATTATAGTGTATTTACTATTTCCGTAAGGTTTTTAGACGAAGCCAAGTGTTGGGTTCTGTTAACTAGCACTCCACATCTCTAATATAGAGAAACATAGAGAGTGTTCCCTGTTGGTAATCATTTTCGTGTACGTTTTTCAATTCTTATTAATAAAACAAGATTGTTCTGGGAAGATACTTTTTCTATCTATATATATTATATCTATTTGTGTTTGTCCAGATTTATATCTTACTAACATTATTTTCGATACTTTGAATAGGTATATATTAAATGGACATAAAACACTTTTTCGTTATGACAACGCAATGAATGGGCACAAAGTGTGACTATAAAATCGACTGGTTGTGGGTTCGATCCTCACTCGAGAAGATGAAAATTTTTATTTCAATTTATATTCTTCGCTCTGATGTCGAGGCAAAGCGCGATGTTGAGTTCCGTCACTCAACACGCAATACCTCTAGAATGCAGTAGAAAGTGGGGAACGGAGTGCCTTAACACTGCCTACCCTGCTGTGTGCGGGATACAGCGTGAAACTGAACTTGAACTTCAACTTATTCCTGTTTCAATTAAGCAAAGGAAACTAACATATTTATTACTTACTATTTATAAAATTTTATAATAGCATAAATTACTCCTTGTCATTAATAAAAAAACCTGAAAAGTTTGTTTTAATGCGAAAATTATTTTATAAGTATGCAGTTGCTGTCCTTGCTAACTTCTCTCATGTAATTATTCAAAAAAGAGGATATTTTTTTATACCTTTGACTTCGTGGCTTGTAATCTCATTTTCGACCAATGTCAACGTAATTATGTTCTAAAAGAAATTGCACAGGACGAATGTAACGGCCACAATGAAGAAAATTTTAACTTACCCAAATAATATGCAGAATTACGGTCGGATGTATTTAATTTAAAAGCATGTTGTATTATACTTTTCTTGAAATACATTTTAGAACTTACAGGACCGTCTTAAAGGTTATTTTGCTGTTTAATCAAATTATATGGTAGGAATCAAAGATAAACAATATCCATTATATATAATAAATATATAATAGATATAGGATATTATTATAATATACAATAAATAAACCTATCCCATTTAAAAGCCATTTAAAAGTGGGGAACGGAGTGTCTTAACATTAGGTTCCCTCTGCCTACCCTGCTAAGCGGGATACAGCGTGAAGCTGCCTATGCCATTTATTGATAACCAGAGTGGGAAAAAAACTAAGATTATTTCTCCGATTGGATATGGACCCCACAACAATCACATTTACAGTCAGATCCTTGTTCTGCTGGACTGTAACTGCTACAACAGCCTCAGCTAATACTTAAACAGCCAAATATATAAAATAGTAATACATTTTCGATTTTAGGTAAACAAAGTAAGCAATGTACTGCACGTACTCTCACATGGACTACAGGCAAAGTTGGTAGCGCGAGCTAATTCACTAATGTTACTTATATTGTTTGAAGTTGAGTCATTTTGTCAAATTTGATCGGATATTCAGTTTAACTTGGGAGTTACCCCGGCGCATACAATGCTCTCATTGAAATTTCCTACTTAACTAAGTTGTAAGTTAGTCGCTATTAGGCTCTGAGGATTTGAGAGCTCAAATATTGTTTTACTAAATGTATCTGTAGTCTTGAAGTACCAAATATTCCTACTATTTACATTATTTTTCATGTATTTCTAGTATTTGTAAGCTATAAAGCTAAATAATGAAAGAGAAGTAAATATTTCTTTATTTACTTACTTACTTAATAGCTTCACGCTTTATCCCTAGCGGGGTAGTCAGAGAGAACGGAGCGCCAAACGCTACGGTCTCTACATACCTCTTTCGCCTCGTCCACTGTCATCAACCTCTTCATGGGCATACATGCCCTTCGGGGGGTCCTCATGCTTTTTACGTGACCTTCCTCCAGTATCTTTGATGATACCGTGTACAATGGTATAATATTTTCGAATTTTGAATGTATTATTAGTACTCAAATCTCTTTGGTACTGAATGTATTTGGCTGGTTTTTATACCATTAAATGTGACATTCTGAAGGTGCAATAAATAAAAAAAACTAGTCCTCGTTATTTTTCTATAGTTTTTCACGCATAATGAGCGTATGTAACGAAGATTCGGTACACTTTAAAATTTTATTACAAAAATAGTAAAACTGCGACAAATGCCGCAAATAAAATTTGTACGGTTTGCGGACCTAATGCGGTGTCAATAAATACTTTTATTGACACCGCATTAGGATACTATATTTGTGTTACTACACAAATATGGTTCAAGCGTTTCAAATCTGGAAATATTTAGTGTGAGAGATGAGATTCGCTCTGGACGCTGGTGTTGGAGCCCTATCACAGATATAATCAGTGCCATCTCTGACAAAGTGTATCAAGCTGAAGAACTGGATGTTGATCATAAAACAGTTTTACGTCATTTACGAAAGTCTGAATACAAGAAAAAGCTTGACCTTTGGGTACCACATGACCTCACTGAGAGAAATGTAATTCGACGTGTTTCCAATTACGATACTTTGTTAAAACGTAATAATATCGAACCGGCCAGAGCTGGTGAATAGGAAGAGTGGAGTTCCACCATGACAACGCCAGACTGCACTCATCTATAGCTACTCAGCAAAAATTGAGAGAGAGAGAACACTGTGAACCACTACCTGTCAGATTTTTTTAAATCAAAAATCTCAAAATTTCTACAGGAATGGAATCTTGGCACTACCCATAAGATGGCAACAAGTTATCGATCAGAACGGCACATACATATTATAAATAAATAAAAAATTATACCTAAAAAAATATTTTCCTTTGTATGAACAATACGAAAATACTTTTGCCCCGACCTTATTTGTTACAGGACGTGAAGTTAGTTCTAGTATGATATAAATTCAAAATCTTTTTTTTAAGACACCAATTTATTTGGAATTGCCCTTTATTAATGATATATCTATTTCTTAATTCTACTCATCGCGTATTATATAATATATTATCGCGTAATGTATTATCGCGTAATAAGGCACTTTTGTAGTATACTAACAAGATATTATAAAGAGTATAGAAAACTTGCTTGACTTGCATAATAAAACTAAATGTAAATTTACTTTATGCTCTTTTCCATATTTTTCTTCCTTCATAAAATAGCTTGACATTATATAATAGGACTCAATATCATAGCGATGCATTATTTTACTAAGATTTAAATAAATTTATTTATAACTAACTAACCTGCGTGGCTTTGTCCACTTGAAGTATATGAAAATTTATTAAATATATATATGAAATTATTTTCAGTTTTCAATATGTGTACAACTGTAATACAACGGTAATTAGGAAAGCTGGTACTGATACTATCCAAAAATATTTGAAGGATAAAAATGTTTTTTAACTGAGATCATTTGAATTTCAGACAAGATAGCTATCATTGTATTATTGTATTAAGCAATAAAATTGCAACCTCAGTTATGAAAAGAGCAACTGTTAAGTTTCTTGCCGGCTCTTCTAAGCAGCTTGTGTTCATTTGACGATTTGAAAGTGGCTGTAAAAGTCTATTTGAAAAAAGAATATTTTGATTTGAATTAAAAAAAAATTGCTAGTACGTTAATAATACGCTGTGTACGTGATTTTTTTTTTAAATATTGTAACAACTTCAAGTAATTGCTATATCTGCTAATATTCGACTACATTCTCGTTGAAATTCTCGTTTTTCTTACCCAATTAAAATGAAACAGGATTTTAATTTGACATTTTGAAGTTAAAATTTTAATATAAACGAAAAGGAAGGTACAATAAAGCTTTTATAAGCTTTTGCAAAATACATTTTGAATTTAATTGCATTTTCAGTAAAAAATGGCTGAAGTGAAATATGAACCTAAAACTGATTGCAAATTTAAATTCATATTAATATTTTATATTTTTTTAACAAATAGTATATGTATAAGATTATTTATCATAATAGTCGTAAGTAGTGAACACATCTAAATATCTCATTTATGTATTGGTGAATTGGAAGGTATTAAACAATATATATAAAGGAAACCTCCCTCTGTTGCTATTTTTAGGGTTTTCTTACATAGCAGGGTATTCAGAATTATTAATAATATTAAAACTCTCCGTTCCACACATTCCACCAAATTATCGAGATATTGCATGCTGAGGGACGATCGTCAACGCTGTTTTGTCTACAAGAGCGGTTAAATGAAAATGATTTAAATATAATTATTCCCCCGAGTGAGAATTCAACCCACAACCATCAAGCACCACGACTGCAATGGCTGTAACTGTTTTAATAAATGTATTTAGATAAAAATTAAAAAGTACAGCTTCACTGTTCAAAAAAATATATTATTATTTTATTTATTTTTTAAACAGTACAGTAACAGTAATTAAACAATAGGAATTATATATTTTAGCTTTCTGCGTTGTATGACGACATAATTTCGCATTTTCAATATTAGACAAGTATAGTACAATTATTATTATAAAAAATATATTAAAATACTGATAGCATTTGTTGCACTTTGAAAAATAAAAGAAGAAACCAGACCAAATTAAAAAGGCCACAAAAACCCGCCCGACTCAAGCATGTTTGACTGTTATAGAATTTCGCAAAATTTCCTATGTCTCGAGGATTCTTAGCTCTCGCTGTTTAAGAGAAGAATTTATGTGTCACATTCACATTCGGTAGCGTTACATCTGACATGGCAATAAAGCAGTGAGTCGCGGCTGGAAATAATTCATTATAACGTAATATCCTTTCACGATACACATGATCTCTGGAGACGAACAAAAAGACCAATATAGCGGTATTACGCACAACGAGCTATATTTGTGTGACAATACTTTGTATAATATCTTGACGATACGATATAAATAAATTGTAGATTTTTTTATATATTGTATATATATATATTTTGTTTTACCCTCACGCATCACGCATGTAGGCAGAGGGAGCCTAGTGTTAAGACATATTGCTTCCTACTTTCCGCCGAATTTTGGAGGTATTATGTGTTCAGTGGCGGAACTCAAAGCCGCGCTTTCCCTCGACACCAAAGCAAAGAAATATTAAATAATTAAATATTTCATTTCCTCAAGTAGGAATCGAACCTACAGCCTGTCACGTTTACAGTCTCACCCTGCGCCTGACTGATCTCAACTAAATGGAATATGTAAATAGGAAATGAAGTTACCGTAATAAATTAAACTAAATGAATTTGAAATGCTATTAAAATTATTATACTATTTTGTGTATTTAGTAGATGCCGTCGTAGCGCAGTGGAACAGCATGTGTTTGGAAATGCGAAAGTTGTGAGTTCTAACCACACTCGAGGGACTGAATTAATTTCACATCCTCTCTTCCGACAAGAAAAAGGAAATAGGCGGTATTTACTTACGCTCAATATTTCGAATCGACCATTATATATTTTTTACATCATGCCGTATTCCGATTACATAGCTGAATAGGAACAAGGAACCTGGGAACTTAGTGTCAAGACCCTCCATTCTCATAAAGACACTACTGTTCCCCACATTATATTTATATATAAACAATCAATTTAGCTAATTCCATAAAACATAATCAGTAACAGTAAACTTAAGTGAGTTAAATATTGCAATCAAACTACCGTACAAACAACCAACAGAAGAGAGCAGTTTATATAAATGCAACGCTTAATCTAAACTAAACGTTTTTGCGGGACATTGCCGGCTCCAACTTCGCTAACACCGCCAATAGGACGCGCTTCAGTGAACTAAATTAACAAATACACGGTACCTGCAGCATGCAGTAGTAGTCCCGCTGTAGTAGTGCTCTACCACTCGTGTTAATGCATTTTACTTTAATGACTTTCAACATTAGTTTCAATATTATTAATATTAATATTTGCATTTAAATTTGTATGAAGAAATTAGTTGTTTGTTGTCTGTTATAGAGGTGTGTGAGATTGTGTGATTTATTTGAGAAGTAATAATAAGTATTGCAGTAGTTGTGGATTTGATTCCCATTTGAGGAAATGTTTAACATTCTCATTCCCTTGGTCTGTAACAAAGCAAAGTACGGTGTTCAATTAGTACCACTCAACACGCAATGCCTCCAGAATTTGGCAAAAGTGAGAAACGTGTCTTATTGGAAATGGAGCAGTCTTAACATTAAGTTCCCTGGTTTCTTTTGCCTACCTCGCTGTGTGCGTAATAAAAAAATCTGAAATCTGTTTCATAAAGTACTAATGTGCTTATATATTCTAAAACAAAATTGATATTATACGTATCCCACTGAGATAGTGCCTGATTATTTATATATCATGTGTAGTGGCTATAGGTTCAAACTCGACTCGGGTACATTATTTATTTCTAATTTCCCTTTTTGATATAAAATTTGACGTTGAGTTCCAATACTCAACGCAACATCCCAAATACGGGCGGTGCGTTAGAAATTGAATGTCATGATATTAGGTTTGATCTGCCAACCCTACTATGCATGAGATTTATATAGCTATATATTAACGAAATGTTTTCCGGCAGGTAAGAAATATTAATATGTTAGATAATGTCCGCATTAATAATGAAATATTTGGGTCCCCGGAGAGAGGAGGTTTTGAGTGACCCTCTTAAGAGATGACCGTTCCTGGCTCGCGGCTATTACTACGTTATGACGCGTCCAAATATTATACGACCAAAAATATTCAATATTTGCATGAATAATATATTATACGGTGTACTTTATTTATTACATTTAATTTATTTTCATTTTTCGCTTCGGCTTCGGTATGTGTGAGAAATGCAGTGTTAAAACACTGACGCTATGCAAGTAAAAACGTGTACCTTATTGGCTTATAGCCTTGAATAGAACACATGAGACGCTGAATAAAATTCTGCTAAATATTTTTTTTCTAAGCAATTTTAACCTTTTAATACAATACTTGTATAATTGTTGAGTTGTGTGAGAATATCGCCTTTTTATCCCTAGGATAAAACGTAAAAAATAAAAAACGGGATAGCAAGATAAAACGGACCGCCAAACTCTACTGTTACTGCATACCCCTTTCGTCTGTTCCATTGTCATCAACTTGCACATTCATACTCTCCGTGGGATGCTTTTGCTTTTTGCGTGACCTTCTTCCAGTATCCTCGACGTCAACGAAATCTCTCTCTTCCTCTTTTACCACTCAACTGTTACTTATTACATAAATCGTTTTGTCAATTTATCACTCATTCTCACGAAATGCACAAAACATCTCAGTACGTTCGTCCGGTAAAATCTGCCATTCGAAGAATACCATTTATTGATCCAAAACAAAAATTCATAATATTCAGGTTTTATAACATACAAATTCCGACATGAAAATGAAAGAGCAGTAAATTTGTGGGTTTAATTCGGGCGTATCGCGTACAGCGGACATTTTTCAAAAACAATCACATATAAAACAATGAGGCGTGACGACGCGACAAATGGCCGCGTTTAAAGCTCAAGCGGCAAAAAGTGCAAAATGATTGCGGTCGATCGCGTATACAAATGTCACCTGCGAAATTTTCATTAAAATCACCATTCGGGGCGTTGTTTAATAAAATTTTGGGGCGTTTTGCATTTTCGTTAATTATTATATAATAGTTCTATTCGTTATTACGATGTTGGCGGCTATTAGTGGTTTAATGAACTAAAGTGTCCAAACTATCGTTTGTAAGTGATTCACTGAATTGATGTATAATAGGTATGTGATTTGTTCAGAAAGTGTTGTTTTCTCATATTTTACGTGACAATCTCGATGCAGATGGGACGTGCATTTGGACGTGACATTTGTGGATTCTAAGTTCTTTCAATTCTTATGCTAGAGCAGTAAATATAGAGTACAAACAATATAAGTTGTGTTAGTTGTTACATATATTAGAAAATTTAAATTTATATTCGTTTACTTCACTTTTAGTTCTCTATTTCACATATGTTATTTATTGAGCTTATTGGAATTATCAAAATTTTGAAAAAAAAATGAGTTTATATTATAATTTTTATATTGTTTTTGACTTATACAGTTTTACAGTTTAAAAGTTGATCTCAGTACTTTTACTCTCCATATAGACACGAAATAAAGTTTCTCAATCAGCCAGTTATCCCGTTCCACTTTTGATTTGCGTATCGTTTTTGGTCTGTCGGTCGGAATTAAAATTTTGTTCAATGAATCACCAGTTAAACAAATAAGCTTGAACCACGTCCGTTATGACAACACTTCCAGTAAGCGCATATATTCAATATGTTAAATATGATCAAAGTTATTCCTTTCAAAGAAACCAGAAAAGCAAATACACTTTTGTAATAATATAAATACAAATATATATTTTAGTTTTATTTTAAAACGCAGTCGACAAAGCCGGCAGGGGCGGGCATCAGCACGCTCCATTCGAAGGCCGAAGCAAATAAAACGCTCAGAGTATGGCGGATGTGTACTTTGTTCGTTCTGCCCCGAACAATCCAGTTTGTAACTCTAAACAAGTACTTTTAATCTATATTTTTGTATTGCAACCTGTTGCTGTTTATTGAGCACTGTGTTTTTATATTGCTTGCCTTAAGAGTTTTTATGTGGTATTGTTCTTTCAGATGAAAATGGTTACTTAATCGAATAATGTCAATCCAATTGCAACACTTTTTGATCTGTTAATAATATATAAATTTCTTATATAGTTCTTAGCTCAAACTTACATCTTTTTTCATCTAGTGCTGCTCATTTTTTCCTCATTGTTCCCCCTCATTCCTAGACTTGATCATTGTTTCCTCTGAAGACCATGTACATTTCCATGGCCAACTCCCTGCCGAAGCCTTTTCCTATCACGACCTCATTTACCTCTCCTATAAAATAAGACCACCAAAACTAAAACCCACGGTTGTTATGCGTCGCAATTTTAAAAATTTTGACAATGTAAAATTTCTCTATGACCTTAATTTAATTGGTTAGGAAAGTGTATATGCCGCTGCAACAGTGGATTTGAAACTTAACATCTTCAATTGCTTAAACTATGTGATGACATTCGTTCTGGAATAGATAACAAGCAGGTATATTATAATTGGTAGTCAAAACAACAAACAGGTATATTATAATTGGTAGGTACAACAAGCAGGTATATTATAATTGGTAGTCAAAAACAAATTGCTAAATTCAATATTACACATTTACCAGCTGTTATTTTTGATGATACTCCTATTTCCTATAGTAATTCCATTAAAAACCTAGGTATCATCATGAATAACACCTTATCTTGGGGTTTTCAAATTTCACATGTTAGTCGTAAAATATTTGCGACGATGGGGTCTCTCAAGAAATGGAAAAATTTCCTTCCAATCAGAACAAAAATATTATTAACCACTTCCCTCCTTCTTCCTATTATTGACTATGCCGACATTTGTTATCTTGACTTATCACAAGAACATCTAGATAAGCTTGAACGTCTACAAAATCTCTGCATCAGATATATATTTAGGCTGAAAAAATTTGATCACATATCAGCTTTTCCTGATAAGCTTCAATGGCTAACAGTCCGGCATCGTCGATATCTCCACATACTATGCACATTTTATTCTGTCCTCTTCCATCCCAATACTCCTCGTTACCTTAAGGAGCGCTTCACTTTCCTTGGCACCGATTTTACGCTTCAACTCAATCTTCGCTCGAAAAGCGAAGACAAATTAAAGATACCTATCTGCAACAAAATAGGTTATAAGGAATCTTTCACTGTTAAAAGCGTCATCTTGTGGAATGACTTGCCGCGATATATTCGACATTCAGAATCAATTTGTGTCTGTAAAAAATCTCTTAAGCGTTATTATTGGGCACAACAAAAAACTGTATAGTGTATGTACATATGTAAGTATTTAATATCTATATATGTATAATTTTTATATGTACCCTTTTGTATATATTATAATTTGTATACGTAATATAAGTATCGTCTATGCATAATATATGTATAATNTATTAATATATATATGTTATTTATTTGTATTCATTTTATTCTTTATTATTTATGCACTACCGAGATATCCTGTACTATTTGTAAGTTTATGATAGTTAAGGTAACCTGTAAGAGATCACTAGATAAGGTCGCCTTTGCATGCTACCTCTGTGCGCAAAATGTTTTTTATTTTATTTTTTCTGTTATTTTATATTGGTATTCCTTCTTTGGTATTCTCTATGTATGCAATAAAGAGTTTTATCTATCTATCTATCTAAATATATGTGATTAATCTGATTACAGAGTTTAATTTAAAACATGCAATATATTATATGCACAAATATGTTATGTTTCAAAGAATAAGTAAGGAACGCTATCAGGTAGACAATTTTCCTCTTTATTCGTTAATGGGGCTAATTTCCGCGATCGTGGGGGTCCCTCGCGGTCGCGGAAATACGAGACGTATCGTTATACGAGATTGTACTCGTTAGAACTCAACCCGATAATAATGGACGCTTTTGATTGAATATTCGCACTCCTTTTATGGTGCTATCAAGATTACGTTTTCTTTTAAGAATTTAATTTTATATTTATTGGCTCATAAATAGATCGATATATTATAACTATGTTAACAAAAAACTAAAAATAACACTCATTCTTGGATTTAGAGTAAATTATTACGGTTTATATTTCAGTCAAATCAATTAGTCGCTTTCATTTACGAGTATATATAGTGTGGCACAGCAGCAAAGCGGAAACGCGACTGCTATGGGTGGGGAAGAAATTTTTTTTTCGTCGCGTTGATCACAAGACTAAGTGCAGCGTTGAGTTCCACCATTCGACATATAATGTTTTGAAAATTGGGCTGTAAGATGCCAACGATGTGAACATTAGGTTCCCTTTGCCTACTCTGCTATATGGGTATACAGCGTGAAGGTAAAAATCATTTAAGATTAATTTATATTATTGATATATAATATTGATTAAAAATATATAAATATAAATAGTTTCGATTCACTATAGACATGTAGTCATTACTTTAGAGCACTGCGTTTGTTTTTGAACATTACTAGCTTTGTTTTATTTCTATTTGCATACTAACGAGTTCTGGATTAATGCGCTGTGTGAATCGTTACTATTGGGGCCATATGTATGTTACATAATAATGCGTACACATATGTATGTATGTACATGAATAACCCGCGGTATTCAGAGAAAACCTACTTTTAATATGACATCAACTATAAAATGTAAAAATTATCAAATTTTGAGACAGTGAATAATAAGTGAAATTATATATATTAGATAAATATTTTTAATGAAACTATTTTAACCGGATTAATCGCGTATCTTTGGTATTATATATTTTTGGAAACCCGACGTTTCGAACACTTTGCAGTAGTCCGTGGTGTAACTGATATCCCAAACACCTTTGAATATATTATTTAATATAATAATGCCTTGGCTCGTGATGTGTCTAGTGGTTAGAACCGTTTATGGTTGTGATCGGGAAGAACCCAAAACCTTTTAGAGATTCAGAGGTAATAGTATTAAGAATTTCATATTATGCCATTAGAAGGTATCGCTTTAATAAGATATTTGCCATCAGAAGTTGTTCTTGTGTCAGTTATTTAGATAACTGGAAACTCGACAATATGACATTGTCATAACTCGAAGCTCATCCGAAGAAAAGCCAAGAGCGCGTCCTATCTTCTTCTCCACTATAACTGCGAACTAGTTTTAATAAAAGGAAGAAAGAGTACGGGCACCGCCCCGCCCCGCCCCTACACCGTGAATTCCGACCAGACCGTAGCTTTACAGTCATCGTTGAACCCTCCGAGACGTTTGTGTGTGATCTTTCCGAAGGTACTTGTTACGCTTGTTTATATTAAGATTGTATTAGAATAGTGATTCGTGATGTTGATTGATTTGTGAGATCAATATAAGTCGTTGGAACGAACGCACTACCGCTAGGCGGCCGATATGTTAAATAAACGCACGGCACACACCCCACAGTCGTGTCTCGAACCGTAGGCGGACACTACTACATACACCAGAGTTCCAAGACATAAAATAGCACCACACACCCGTATGAGACAGGCGGACACTACTACATACACCGGAGCTGGGACATAAAATAGCACCACTCACCTACTAGTCGTATACCAAGTCATAGAAGTGGTATAAAATACGTCAATGACCAACGCCATACAAGTGTAGCTTACGTACCGTGAGCGTACTGCGAGACGGCGTCAGCCACGACGTAGTTAATGTCGCTATAACAGTTCGCATAAGCCCATTACGTCAGCCTTCGCGACGTCAAGCAACATTCAATATCATAATATTGGTCAAAGATAACTTTGATCCACAATATGTGTCGCCCCTACACATATATTGCCTTTATAGAAATTCGATCCTAAAAGATCGTGCCATCATAGGCTTCGAATTATTATATTATAATTATAATATTTTTGGTACGAGTCTTTATATGCATCATATGTATTAGTACCGTAGTACTTGACAGTTCGACTCGACCGCTGCCTTCAGTGTTCTGCACCCACCTATATAGACAGAACGACGGTCACGACACTCGGGACGACAGTACACGAACTCGTTTCGATTAATTTGATATTAAAATATATAGTGTGTATTATTCATAATTAACTATGTTATTTATGTGTATTGCCATGCATATTTTATTTTATTTATTTATTTATTTTTAACTTATACCCAAGGTACATACTGTTACAGTGGTCACGGGTAGATATGGTGGACGTGGTCAACCCGCGACCACGGATGGAAATGTGTAATAATCGTGAAAATCAAAGAACTTATTAGATAGATATTAATTTCAGATGTTCATTTGAATTTTTTTAAAATTTACAATTTTTTTATTATATTTATATTGTATCTCACATATGGTAGTCAGAGGAAATCCTAGTGCTTGTGCTATTATATTAATATTATTTTTAATTTCCTGCGATAGTAGACATAGCGCAGTATCGAATTCTGCTACCCGCAATGTCTGAAAGATTGGACGGAGTGAATGCCTTGTGAAGGAAGTTGGTTTTTTAAATTTTATTACCCTAATTTGATTGTCTTTGCGCAGGGGTACAAGCATGCGACTGTAACGCAACAGTTGTGGGTTCGATTCCCACTACTGGGAATGAATAATTAATGAATAATATTTTAATTTCTTCGCTCTGGTACTAAGCTAAAAAGCGCGACGTAAAGTTCCACTCAACACGCAAAACCTCAAAAATTCGGCGGAAAGTGGTGTGTATTAACACTTAGCTCTCTCTGCCTACCATGCTATATACGAGATACAGTGTGAAACTGAATTGGATCGTACTCACAACCAGTTCAACACTGCCTGATACAAACTTACGCTGTCGACTACGCCAACCCCCCCCCTTCCCCCTCGATTTTTATGTTAACATATACAGTAGCCTAAATATATACCATATCTCAATAAAGTAAGCGGCAGCTTATCATATTAAAATGTCGTAATATTCGAGCATAAGCCCTCAAAGATCAATTTATCAAATTAAATTCCTCCCACATACATTATACTATATTTTCACTCATCTTCTACGAATTATTACGTATTGTATAAATTATATCGATATTATCTTATATCCTAAATGATTTTTTTTTGTATCAATGTAACGTGAGTTTACTTCGGTAAATTAACATTTTTTTTTGTTTCACATTTTTTTTCGCATAGCAGGATAGACAAAGGGAATCTATCGTCTAAGTGTCTGATGTTAAAACATTCTGTTTCCCAATTTAGGAATATTAGTTATGGGAATTAAAATAAATTGAATATAATCTCATTTCTCCGAGTGCTAATCGAACCCAAAACCCTCGTCATTTGCAGTTAAGTTTCTGCGACACGACGGCCTCTTATTATACTTCAATATTTCGCATAATCTATTTCACTCCCGTTAAAATGACAATCTAAATTAAACCCATTACTCAGTTGAACAATGCTATCTTCCAAGATATGAAAAAAAAGAAACAATGAAAAGAAGTAAAGATAACGAACGCTATTTACGTTCGAGTGCGACGCCGCCTCGTCACGCCGCAAGGATTGTAGTCGTATATTTCAATCTATACACAAAGACTGGCTTTTAAAATGTCTCTTTTAAATTTGGCCGAAGCAGTATCTTTGGGCGGACGGTTTTTTGTTTGCCTTCCCCGACTTCATTAGGAGAAATTAAATTTTGCTTCTTGCCCGTAGCTGTAACGCTTGTACAGTACAGTCGACGAGTCGTGGCCACCATGAAGTTGGGCTCTCTGAACTTTTGGGCGTTGTTTACTCGAAAAGAAAAAAAAAAGAAAAATTCAAAAAATACTAAACTTAAATCTGCGCAACGCGGCTAATTTCAGGACGGCCAAGACTCGTCAACCGTACTATATATACTACGTACAAGCGAAGTGAGAATTTCGTATCCATGCTAATTTGAGTACATCATTGTTTCACTGGATAAACAGGAAGGGTCTGTTATTTTGGGGTTCCTGTATTTTAATATGGAAATCGTTATGTGGATAATTTACGGATCGAGGTGAAGCTACAGTGCAAATTTTGGGTATATTTTGGATAGTAATTAGTGAAATTGAATTAGCACGATAGTGTTTGTTTTGGATAACCTAATTGTTAAAATTATGTGGAAAAAGGTTATTTAAGGACGTATTTCAATACAAATATTTTAAGCAATCTTCTAAAGCCAGAAATTTATACTGCACGCATTTCCTCAAGCACGCAACCAACACTCGTTCCCCTCACAACTATCACCTGCAATGAACTCCTCTAATCTCCAACCCACTTATCTGCTCTAATAATTAGAAATCCTTTTGTTAGGAACAAGAAATAATCAGTCGTCGCAGAGGCATTGTCCGCCACCTTTTGTACTGACGTAATGGACCCCTTTGTGCAAATAATCATATTCTGCTAAACGCCCTCAAACGTTTGCAACTTTATTCAACGCTTTTAAAAGCTCCGTGTTTATGCTGTCGTTCAGTTTTATTGTTAGGTGCGGTGATGGCCTACACTCTATAGCCTATACGGTACGCGGACATGGACGGAGTTGGTTATATTGGAAATACTCATTTTGTTACTTGGTTTACTCGCTGTTTTTTTTTTAGCTTCACGCTGTATCCCGCACACAGCAGGGTAGGCAGAGGAAACTTATACTTAAGATACTAAGTTTTCCATTTTCCGATGAATTCTGGAGCCATTGCGTCTTGAGTGGCGAATTTCAAGGCCGCACTCTGCCTTAACAACAGCGAAGAAATGAAAATATTAAATATTTCATTTTCTCGAGTGGAATTCGAACCCACAACCTGTCGCGTTTACAGTCACACACTTATGCTCCTGCGCCACGACTGGCTCAAGTTTAGACTGTGGTTTTTGCTTTCTAAATAATTGAGATAGCTTAAATTATTATTCTTTCATGTTCCATTGTGACTCAATGGGGCAAGGTCTGACTATAATCGCGATGGCTGTGGGACTAATTTCGACATGGTGGAGTGATTTATAATTTCTTTTCTTAAAAGGCTCATAGTGGCGCTAAGTTCCATCAATCAACACGCAAATGTCCCAAATTTGGGTAAAAATCGAGAACTAAGTGTCTTGTCACTACATTCTCTCTGCCTATACTACTACAAGCGTGACACAATGTGAAGCTAAAAAAAATATGTATTAAAAACAAAAAGGTTGACCTTAAATACATAAAAAGTGAAATTTATCTAAATAAATAGGAACATAATATACTTCTTATGATATACACAACGCCACAAATCCGTATAATATACTATTAAAATAGGCAACTCCTCATTCACCAGACCAAATCACAAGCCGTACTAACAACAGTAGGTAACTACTGTATATTCAAAACCGTCTCTTTAACAAACACTTTGAGAAAACTAAGCCTGTATTTCCCGAGTGGGTTGATGCAATTGTAGTTCCACTGAACCAGTTTTAAGTTCTCCGCATTGTCTAGTCTGCGCCTAAGGATTTATGATTATGAAGCGCACCACTAGCCACCTGTATTTGCTTGAGTAAGTTGCGAGAGAGATTCATTGCGGCAATTTACTTCGTTAATTTATTACTATAATAAAGGCTACAGTAAAATACAGCTGGTACAAAAATATAAATAAGTAATAAACAGATTCACGCCATGTTTCTTGCGGATTCTCTAAGTCTAACATTGTACTTAGTGTTAGTAATTTATAGGATTATGATCAAAATAAAAATCAAAATCAGCTTCACGCTGTATCCCGCACACTGTAGGGTAGGCAGAGGGAACCTAGTGCTAAGACCTTCGTTCCCCATTTTCTGCCGAATTCTGGAGTGTACGAAAAATGAAAATATAAATTTATGTAAATATTTCAATCTCCTCGAGTGGGGATCGAACCCACAACCAGTCGGTTTTACAGTCACACTTTGTTCTCCTGCTCCACGACTGACTTCAAATGGCCTACGATCAAAATATTATGCTTGATACTTCTGTAAGACAAAAAATAGTATACAATAATTGATATTGATAGTAATTAATTCAATTGTTAATTGCTTATATTTACATTAACAAAATAAACTTATTATTCGTTTGGTCAGATAAATCAGCATTAAAAAATGGAAAATCCAAATTTTAACCATGTTTTTTTCTGGATGGTATTAGTTTTGTCACTTGTGTACTGCAGTTCACTGTGATTCTCTTTGTCAAATGTCAATATCTTCTATAAGAAACCAACCGAAAAAAAACTTTTCTAACCTACTGTTTCTCCACAGGACCGACCACTTGCCCACAACGCAACGGCCCGAGTGTTCCACAGCAACCAGAGCCTGGTACTGCAAAAGGTGACGCGGCACAGCAGCGGGCGGTACGCGTGCTCGGCGCTTAACGCTGAAGGGGAAACCGTGTCTAATGAACTCCATTTTAGAGTAAAATGTAAGTTTTATCACTTTAAATATATGTAAAAGTACATTTAAGTAATTAATAATATAGTAGTAAAATATAACATTTCTTTTATCTTGAAGATATTTATTGTATGTGGGTATATTACATGAAAATTGCGAAGTCTTAAAGTTTTTTGTGTTCTTCTAATTTTATTGTTTCTACTAAATTTGACACTTTATCGTTATTAATCAACTCATAATATGTAACATGAGCTATGAGTATAAATCTGCTAAATTCGTTTTTTGTTTTTCGTCATGTATATTTTTATATCAATTTATTTATATATATAACTTAAACTTGTTTTATTATAGTTAAATTATACAAAAATTTTATGCACAAAATCCGTTAAGTAGTTCTTGCGGGAGAGAACATTAATTCATCATTACTAATTTTCACCTTCATAATATAAATGATCAAATATACAAATATTAAAATATATTATTAATAATAGCACAGTGACATTAATTAATAGATAATCTAGAATGTTGTTTCTACGTGTTTACACATTATTATTAGTTTTTAATTTGATTTATTATTTTCTTATTCGAAAAAAAAAAAATAGCTTCACGCTGTATCCCGCACACAGCAGGGTAGGCAGAGGGAACCTAGTGTTAAGACACTCCGTTCCCCACTTTCTGCCGAATTCTGGAGGCATTGCGTGTTGAGTGGCAGAACTCAACGCCGCGCTTAACCTCGACACCAGAGCGAAGAAATGGAAATATAAATTTAAGTACATATTTCATCTCCTCGAGTGGGGATCGAACCCACAACCAGTCGGTTTTGCAGTCACACCTCGTGCCGCTGCGCCACGACTGGCTTCTTATTCGAACTTAAATGAAAATAAATACATCACCAAATAACTATACTATAATAACTGTGCATTTGTAAATAAAACATATAAAACAAAACCATAAAATTTATATATTATATATACTATTTTCTAAGTAATAGATAAAAAATATTCTTCATAAGTAACATATTTCTATCCAAATTTTCCGCTTGCACCGCGCCGCGCCGTACTACATCACGACTATAATGATTTACGGCAGAGCTCGGGAATTCAGAATAATGGCCCGCGGCGCTCGGACCCCGTCCTTATTTGCTCGATGCACATCCTACGAAATTTACTTGACCGAATTTTATATTACTATATTACTAGGGCAGGAATATATGGAATGACTTCGGTCATATTTTGCTTTAGCTTAAATATTATAATATAAAGAATAAGAGAAATTAGTAGTGTAGTAATAAATCCATATTTATATCTTAGAGCATTGCCTTTTTTGACTGACTGACAGACTATGAACAGCCGGATTTACACGGCATAGAACGCTGAAATTTAGCATGAGATTTCCTTAGAAAGTACAGAGTCGCAAAAAAACATTTTTTTATGAAATTTGTATGGGAACAAGAAGAACGGTATTTTACGTTTTAAATTTTAAGTAAACGATATTGAAAGCCGCTACTAATCTGTAATAAAATAAATAATCAATGGAACTTACAAAACAAATACGTATTTTTCCTAGTGGTAGAATAAATTTAACATTCAAGAGTTGTCAAGTAGGTAGGGAGCAAGGTCGGAACCCTAAACTGGGAAACAATCACGCCGAGGTGGACAATAGCCTGAATAAATGAATGGTGACCGCCATTGCTTTTACGAATTAAGAAGTCACAATACGGAAACTTATACAAAATTAACACTGTTTTGTCCCTTTTCCTGAAAAGATTACTTCATTTTTCAAAGTATTTATTCTATTTTATTTTACCTAGTAAATGTTTAACTTCATTTGGATATCAAAACTTAATATTATTTATGTATTATAATTAATATCCGGATTTAATTTAACGTTTTTATTAAAAATGTCAAAGGGTTACTTTTTTTTAAGGAAAAGTCTATATTAAAAGATCTAGCTGTTCGGCGGTGCCGCGTCTGACTCTAAACACAATGATTATGAGTTCGACTCCTACACTGGTGAATGAATTATATTCCTTAACTCGCTTTGCCAATAAGACCAAGCGTAATATTGAATTCCACCATTCAACGTAACATTTGAAAACTGAGAGAAAAGTAAGAAGCGGAGTGTCGCAACATTAGGGTCCCTCTGTCTTCCGTGCTATGTGGGAAAATTGTTTTTTTTAGAGGTCTAAAGTTTAAATCCGTCATTACTCATAACAGATGTATAAAGACAGACAATCATTCATCTTAAAACAGTACAGGTGTATTACTGGTTAATTTCATTTTTGAGGATTCCCCGGAAATCCTAAACAATAGGCAATTATGCCGCTAGATTGAGGTGATTAAGCGAGGTATAAAATATAAAGGGCATAAATTGGGCTTTCTTCTGTAACGTGACGGGGCGCAGGTGGTCACCTCCTCCGGCCTCGTCATTCGTTAAATTTTACACGAGGCGTTTTGTAAGGAAATTTGAATTATATTTGTGATATAAGCCGTAAAACAATTTCCTAAATACTGATTTAAGTATGGTCATTACTCTAATCGTGATTTTGTTTTATTTTTATTCATCAAAATTTGTTTCTAAGTATATTTTTTTTATATATGGACAGAAGGAATCTAATGTTAGAATATTCTCCAGAATCGTGCTGAGTAGCGGAACTAAATTCAACACGTGGACGGATGTATATGTAAACAAAAAAGAAATTTGAAATTTAAATTCAACCATGCAAACAATCATTATATCGAATCTGTCTATAATATGTATTTTTATGTTTTACATATTTTACTTCAAAGTAATGCTTATGAAAGTCTTGCTTCAAAAGTTGAGTTTATGTTTTTCTAGTATAATATTTTTTCTGAATTTCCGCCGAATTCTGAAGGTATAGTGTGTTGAGTAGGGGAACTTAACGCCGCGCTTTACCTCAACACCAGAGCGAAGAAATGAAAATTTATTTCCTCGAATGGAAATTGAACCCACATCCAGTCGCATTTACAGACACACTTTGTGTTATTATAAATAAGTTAAAAAAGTATCTATAATGTATGTATAATATTTTTAAGAAAAAATAAATAAGGTAATAAAAAATCATATAATACATATACTTAATTATTACTGGACAAATTTGAATGAATATTTTATAATAAAACATTAAAATTGAAGCCGGTCGTGGCGCAGCGGCACGAGGTGTGACTGCAAAACCGACTGGTTGTGGGTTCGATCCCCACTCGAAGAGATGAAATATTTACTTAAATTTATATTTCCATTTCTTCGCTCTGGTGTCGAGGTTAAGCGCGGCGTTGAGTTCTGCCACTCAACACGCAATGCCTCCAGAATTCGGCAGAAAGTGGGGAACGGAGTGTCTTAACACTAGGTTCCTCTGCCTACCCTGCTGTGTGCGGGATACAGTGTGAAGCTAATTTAATTTTTTTTTAAATTGAAGCCCTCATGGGGCAAGGGCACACGGATGCAACTGTAAACGTGATGAATTTGGAAATGTTTTTTTTATATTTTCATCGCTCACAAAAAATGGTGAACGGAAATGTCGTATTTCTGGGTTTTCAGGTTCCCTCTGCCTACCTTGCTAAGTGCGAGATACAGATACTAAAAAAAGTTAAGCAGTTAGTTAGCGACAGTTGTAAGCTCGACTCAGAAGGAACTACGCCCAATTTCCAAAATATTGCATTTGGCGGGGCTGAACACCACTGCGCTTTGTCTTGCTACCAAAGAAAGAGGAAATGAGTAAAAATAAAACGATCCCCTGAGTAGGAATCAAATACGCAACCGTCACTTACGCTATATATTCATCCCTTTTATAGTAACATCAACTACATAGTATAACTAGCTTTCAAAATTCAGCATTTGGTTTTCACTAAGTGTCGGTGCGTGTACGTCCCTGCATTGCGGCCGGCTCATTATTAATGCGTGCGACATAATTGCTCCTTGCCCCAATTCCAACCAGTTACTCTCGAACTACACAAGGTCGCTGGGAACTTAGTTTTGGATTTTAGAGGGTGTCTAACTGTGTAAATATATATTTAATATTGTCTTTTAATTTTTTAGCTGCTTTCCTAGATTATAATATTTAGGGAACTTGTATGAGATTGGCTTATATTCGATACACTGAGACATTAGACATATAGATATATAGATAGACATTTAGATATTTATATTTAAATAAATATTAACTAGAAAATTCAATTAATTGCTACTGCCAAGTTAGTTGGCAAAACGTGCTAGGATTATATTTGGGAATAGTTTAAATTATTTACTTAGTTATAGAATAATTATTTGTACAGAAACTACGAGCACAATCAGTTCGTTACTCACTCACCCATTGTGCTCCCGAAGGCCGACCTTGATCCACGTCAAACAATCCATCTCTTGAAAGTTTCACAGAATTCGACATTAGAGCAGATTGCAATCACAAAAGAAAATGCTGGAATCAATGTGAAGTAATTTAGGGTAATAGATTTGTAACGCTTGTGTAGTGGAGAATTAAGTCGTATTGCTTTTGAATCATTTGGTGAAGTAAATTATTAATTTGGCCTTAGAAGATGAAGATTAGTAAAATAATGTGCATATTATTTATTATTATGTTATATAGCTATAATTATTTCCCTAACCCTGGTAAAGGAAAAGGCAAAGAGCGACGTTGAGATCCGACACACGAAGAACAAAGTCTTAGAAATTGGGAATTGAGATGCATAGCTAAGGAGAATCTGGACATTAGGTTCCCTCTACCGGTTATGCTGATTGCGAGATATAGCGTGAAGGTGAAAAAAAAAACTTACAATGTACTTAAATATTACATGCATAATAATTATAAATCAAAATAATCTGCTTATTATATGAGTCAAATAAAAAACAAATGCTATATGAGTATATCATATTATTTCTATACATTAAGACCAGTAACAAGATTAAGAAGAATTAGCCGGTAAAGTTTTAATAGAGAAAAAAACATTACCAATGATTGAAAACGCAAGGTCGCGTGTCGCCTTGCCTAATGCACTGAATACGGAGCATGTCCGCCCATTTACTACACAACTTTTGCACACTCTGCAAAAACGTTCACAGGAAAAAATGCTCTAGTCCAAACTAAAAACTAGTCAGAGCTGCTTGAAAGGTTATTACAGTAATATTCGTGACCGTTGGGTCGAATACAGTTCCAATTTACTTGATAGTTTCGCTATCGGCTCACCTCAATCGCAAGTATCCATTTCAATCTGCGGAAGCGGCGACTATTACAGAGATAGTTAAATTGAGATCCAAATACGATAATGTTCCTCATTCCCCCTAGCCCCGTCGTGCAGGAGTCAAATGACAATTGACACGTAACTAAACTAGATATTTGGATTCATTTTTTCGGGAAAGTAAATCTTGCGATATTTAGATTGAGAACAAGATCAGTTTTGCCTTTAAGCGTTTGGTTTTTATAAGATGGTGATTATATGAGATTGATGCGGTAGGTTAGCTATAATTATTTGCCAAATCGTCAATGGGGCCTTTTTTTCGCTGGAAAATGCGTTTACGTATACCGCTAAAAACTATAATATAGATAATATAATAATAGATAATATAATAATAGATAATATAATAATAGATAATATAATAATAGATAATATAATAATAGATATATTTTTGATTTTAGATGCGCCATCCTGTAGGAGTGGTGGTGTGACGGTGGTGGGTGCAGCGCGCGGTGAATCTGTGGTGATAGTATGCGAGGTGGACGCCGATCCGCCAGCCGCGGTCTTCAAGTGGAAGTTTAATAATTCCGGAGAAACCCTCGACGTGGCAGCTGATAGATATACGTCTAACGGCAGCGCGTCTAGTCTTAAGTATGTATTTTAGATGATTTATTATTTGGATTTTTATTGTATTGATTAAATATAACTAAATAATTTATATCATAAATTAAAATAAGAAAAAAATTAAATCAGCTTCCCGCTGTATCCCGCTCACAGCAGGGTAGGCAGAGGGAACCTAATGTTAAGATACGCCGATCCCCACTTTCTGCCGAGTTCTGAGGCATGGCGTGTTGAATGGCGGAATTCATTGCCATGCTTTGCCCCTATTATATTAATAAATATTTCATTTCCTCGAGTGGGGATCGAACCCACAACCAGACGTTTTTACAGTCACACTTTGTGCCCTCCTGGCCAATTTCTATCATAAAAACTACAAAAATAATTAACTTAACTTAGCTTCACGCTTTATCCCTAGCGGGGTAGTCAGAGAGAACGGAGCGCCAAAAGCTACGGTCTCTACAGACCTCTTACGCCTTGTCCACTGTCATCAACCTCTTCATACATGCCCTCCGGGGGGTCCTCATGCTTTTTATGTGACCTTCCTCCAGTATCTTTGATACTGTGTTTTCGAAGGTCAACCGAGGTCTCCCCCGATCTCTCTTCCCACTCCCTTTTCCGTCATAAATCTTTTTTGCCATTCTTTCATCACTCATTCGTTCGACGTGCCCAAACGAGCTGAGTACGTTCTTCTTCATTCTCACCGTGACATCCTCGCTAGTACCTGCCATTCTGTGTATCTCTTCATTGCGGATTCGATCAGCTAAGCTGACTCCGCATATCCTACGAAGAGATCGCATCTCCACGGCATTCATCTTTCTTTCATTCTTCTTCTGTAATACCCACGTTTCGCTGCCGTATAACAGCGTCGGTACCAACACTGCATTGTGTACGGCCAAACGCGCAGCTGTGCTGACGTTTCGCCGTCTCATCAATGCAGCTAAAGCTCCATTCACCCTGTTACCGGCAGCAATACGCCTTTCCACATCCATCTCGTATCTTCCATCTCTACTGAAAATAATAGATATAATAATATTAATACATGTTGTTATAAAAATACATATAAAAAATGGAATACGACATTATGACAAGAACACAACTACCTTAAATAGAATAAATTACCCATGTGTATTATAAGTAATATGTTGCAAACATTCAAATACATTTTCAAAGTCTGAAAAGAAGAATGATTCCGAGACATCGATGAAAAGTCGGTTGAAATCAGCTCTCACGAAAAGCCTGCGCATGCAAATCCTTTGCAATTGAACAAGTTTGTCGAAATGAAAAGTTTAATCAGCGTGAATGTTTGTTATTCACTGATTCAGAATCGGATTTCAAGCTTGTCAATTACACAATCAGAAAGGAGAAACGTCCTGCTATGCAAAAATCGAGCTAATTTTCGTCAAAAAAAATCGATTCTGATTGGCTTTTATTGTATCCATTTTTAACTGTATATTATGCTTTAAAAATTGAGAAAATTGCTTCGTAAATCAAGTTTATAGCACAGAGCTTTCATTTCAAAAGGTGATTAAGCGGCTTTTTCTGCGAGAGGCTCCAAAATATCAAGGAGCAAATTACGAGCCATTACCGTACCATCGCTGGGCAAAGATCTCGCTTGATTTACAGACCAGCACCCGCCACCCCTGATTACTTATTAAGTGATTTCTTTTGTATATATTGCTTAGTAATAAAAATATTTTGTAAAATCTTTAGAATGAATAGCTTTAATGTAATTAAAATGAAATTTTAATATGAAACACATGTAAAATAATAACATCTTTAAAAGAAATGGTACTAAAGATGACGGCTATTTAATTAAAGTCATGAAGAATTTAATTAGATAGCCATCATTTTTGTAAATGTTATCAGTACCTTTACACGCTATTAAAAAATATGCAAAAATGCTGTAATTTTAATTAAATTAATTAATTAATTAATTAATTTTAATTAATTAATTAATTAGCTTCACGCTGTATCCCGCACACAGCAGGGTAGGCAGAGGGAACCTAGTGTGTAATTTTACTTTACAAATATAGCCACTGACCATTTAATGGATTTACCGTGTGAATGCTGGGTCCATCCTGTTGCAGGCTGAAGAGTATGGAGCTTGTAACAATCCATACCAGATCTAAAATGTGTAGCTAAATTCAAAATAATAATAATTTATAAAAAAAATACATAAATATAATTTATAACATTATTTAACTTATAGCTTACCATAAATACAATCTTATAAATAATACTATAGTTTAGTTCAGTTCCTTAATTGCGCGTTCCGTTCTCAAGTAATATTAAAGTGACGTAATATACCGTAGGTAAAACACGCAGATATAAAATATATTTATTAAAAATAATTCAATAATTATATATAATCATTGTGTATTATAATTTAAAATACATAATAACATAATTAATATTTTAATTATTGTAAAATATTCTGTTGGCTGAATAAGCTACTGTCAACGTCAAAATCAAGAAAAAGGAAAGAAAGAGAGGGGAGATGGCGGACGCGTCTGGTGAAGGATAGTGATTCAAAATGTTTAGAGAAGTTTTAATTTATAATTAATATATATATTTAGTTATATCTAATATTTAAAAAGCATGTGAGATTATGTCTTAAATTGTGATATAAGTATTCGAATCTACTAAGAGAAGTTACAAGTGCTTTCACTATTTACGATTGTTTTGGAATACTTCGTCGGTAAGTTTTTAATAGATTATTATTAAAACAAAGAAGAGTGATATTAATGCATATAATGCCTTCAATATCTAATATAGAGATAAATATTATTGTTTAGTAAATGGAAATAAATATATGTAGATGTTTTTATGAGATATGTAAAATTACAATTATATCAATGTACGCAGAATGCTTGCCGCCATCTTTGTCAGATGCTTACATGTGAATTGTGAAATGAGATTTAAATAGATTTGGTGAATTATAATTACTTACTAAATGTAATTTCTATATATTAAATTAGTAAATATTTGACATGTTACTATAAAACGAAATATAAATATAATAGTATCATTTATAATATGATATAAAATTATTATATCTCGTATTGTATATACTACGTACTGCACATATTATTAATAAATATTATATAATATGAGTCTATTTAATGTCCTACAATAAAGGTAATCTGTCAAGATATTTAATTAATTATTATAAAGATATTAGACAGTAACAAAATTTTAATTATAAACTATTTGTACGATTGTCGGAGTTCATTGACCCTATGTTTTACTAATAGCTGATATTGGAGTCACAACCGACTGCTGCTTGGCTTCGGCGTTACTAATATGCTTGGCTTGGCAAATTGCTATGGCCTTTTATTATTAAACTGCGATCGACGTTGTCTCGTGGTGCGCTTACGATGTATAAGCGATGCTTGTATGGTATTGGACATACATGTATGAAAACAGTTTCTACAGTTATTCTATAACTCGTTGTAAGATGAGTAGTTGTGTGGTGCTATTTTATCTCCTGGAACTCCGGTGTATGTAGTAGTGTCCGCCCGTCTTGTATGGGTGTGTGGTGCTATTTTATGTCCTGGAACTCTGGTATATGTAGTAGTGTCCACCTATGAGTCTAACAACTTGTTTTAATGTAGAAAACAAATGACACACGACTATAGGTATGGGTGTGTGCCGTGCGTTTATTTAACATATCGGCCGCCTTGCGATAGTGCGTTCGATCCAACGACTTATATTGATCTCACAAATCATTCATCGTCATGAATCACCATTCTAATATAATCTTAATATAAAAAAAAAAAAATTAAAATTAGCTTCACGCTGTATCCCGCACACAGCAGGGTAGGCAGAGGGAACCTAGTGTTAAGACACTCCGTTCCCCACTTTCTGCCGAATTCTGGAGGCATTGCGTGTTGAGTGGCAGAACTCAACGCCGCGCTTAACCTCGACACCAGAGCGAAGAAATGGAAATATAAATTTAAGTAAATATTTCATCTCTTCGAGTGGGGATCGAACCCACAACCAGTCGGTTTTGCAGTCACACCTCGTGCCGCTGCGCCACGACCGGCCTCTTAATCTTAATATAAACAAGCATAAACAGTGGATTCAAAAAGATCACACAGAAACGTCCCGGTGGTCTGGTAGGAATTCACGGTGTAGAGGCGGGGCGGTGCCCTTGCGCTTTTTTCCTTTTATTATATTACAACTAAAGATTCTACACAGCTACAGTAAAGAGGAAGTTAGGATGTCTTCGATATACTCTCAATATCATAATATATTTTATTTGTACTTATATTCAATTTTTGATACATTTCATATTTATACTGTTACCTCTGAATCTCTAAAAGATCTTGGATTACTTACGATCACGACACGATCTTACGATCATTACTTACGAAAGGGTTCTATCTATATTAGACGTATCACGAGCCATACTAAAATATTAAAATTATTATTTAGATAATTTTATTTAAATATTTTATTGAATAGAGTGGGGAGTCAGTTACAAGCTGTATCTGGTTCTTGTGATCAAAATATAGCTTTAAGGGTTCCCTTAAAATGTACATTCATGTTCATCTCCATCGTCTGAGCGTCTCACTAAATAAAAAAATTATATAACTGAATCGATAAATTAGAGCTATCGATATACTAAAGCGCTTATTCTAATTCCAAAAGACAAGTTTAGTATTGTCTAGCCCAAAATGTAAAATTTCACATTTCAAGAAAGTTTTTAAAACCTACACATGGGTCGTAAGCCCCAGGTACTGTTCTGAACTCCTTACCATCTGACGGAAAAGTTTCCAAAGAATTCATGGAATGTTAAGTAGTTTTTGCTCGACAACCCACTATTTTTTTTTGTAATATTTTAACAATACTATAAAAATGAAAATATATTTTTATAATAAGTAGTTTTGACACTCTATTCAGATATACGCCGGTGGCAGACCTCGACTACGGCACGCTTTCCTGTTCCGCTGCTAACGACGTCGGCACGCAACTCGCGCCCTGCGTGTTCCAGATGGTGGCTGCTGGTAAGAAACTGAATATACTAATAAATTATAGTTAACCAGAGATAGTATTAAAAGTAGGCTCGGCCCAGTATCTTTATTTTATTTTTTGTCATTTCTCCGTTCTGGTAAGCAAAGCGCGGCACTGGGTCCAGCTACCTACTAGTATCTCTTAATATTATGCTAACTGTGTTAAGCCAATTACGTGGAAAAGCGGGAAGCTGCTTGTTTATATAGGGAAAAGTTCGATCTATAAAGTCCAAGTTATACTTAAATGTTCAATTTTCTATAAAAAAAATATTTTTTAAAAGTTATATTAATGTAATTTTTAACTTTGTTAAACCGCCACGTTCAGTTAAATACGTGTCTTAATGCCGCATAACGTAAATCTACATATTTATGTATATGGAAGCCATTGGGATAACTACAGTTGGAGTTAACTAAATTTATCCGTATCATGTAAAATCGTTTGAGATTCGATAAAAAATATACAATACTACTATATAAAATATATTATCTAGTAACCACATTTTAATGGACTTCCCCGAATGATATATGTGAAGAGATTGACGACAAGACGATGTAAAAGAGTTATACAAGATACCTGTGAGCTTGACTCTTATCTACCTTTAGTTAAAATACAATAAAGCGTACAGATAAAAAAAAACATAAAAATACTTACCTAAATATCCTTTAGCAATACTTTGTAAATTTGGAAATTCATATACACATATATACATTGTACATCGTTAAAAATCAACTTCACGTAATAAACTAGGCAGAAGGAACCTAGTGTTACAGCACTCTTTTCTTCATAACATAATATCTTGAATAAATAATTTTCACTCTAATATTAATAACTACTATCTCTAATAGGCAAGCCACACGCGCCCAGGAATTGTTCGCTATGGAATCAAACAGCCGATTCGGTGGAAGTATCATGTGTGGCCGGTTTTGACGGCGGACTGCCTCAGCGGTTCCTACTCGAGTTGTATTCCGGTGATGATGATAAACCAAGGTAACTAATTAATTACTATATTTTAATTTATAAAAACCTAAGAATTTCATTGGTTGAACGCGAGAATTTCAAGACGTCGAATTCTCAAATTGATTTTTTTTTGTGTTCTATAGTAGTTTTGAGTTGCTGGTATTAGCCACCACTCTGCAGGTTGTAAAAATAATGGTCTAAGCCTGAATAGAAGTAAGACAAAAGTTCTGGTATTTGAAAGAAATGAAGTAAGGACGAAATGCAAGATCAGTGTAAATGGTAAGACACTAGAACAAGTAAATAAAGTAGTATATTTGGGAAGTAAGTTCAGTAGAGATGGATGCGGAAAGGTGTATTGCTGTCGGTTAATGATGCCTTAGCTGAAAACGTCAGTACAGCTTCACGTTTGGCCGTACACAATGCAGTGATGGTACGTGTATATTACAGAAGAAAAATGAAAGAAAGATGAATGCTGTGGAGATGCTATGTCTTCGTATGATATGCGGAGTCAGCTTAGCTGATCGAATCCACAATTACATAGAATGTCAGGTACGAGCGAGGATGTCACAGTGAGAATGAAGAAGACTTGCTTAGCTGAGAATGAAGAATGAGAGATGAAATAATGGAAAAATACGATTTATGATGGAAAAGTAAGCGGTAAGAAAGTTAGGGGGGGACCTCGGTTGATTAAAACACAGTATTAAAGATACTGGAATAAGGTCACGTAAAAAGTATGAAGACCCCCGAAAGGCAGTATGGAGAGGTCGATGACAGTGGACAAGGCTAAAGAGGTATGTAGAGACCGTAGCGTTTGGCGCTTCTGTCCCTCCCTCTCTTTGGCAATATCTGACTACCCTACTAGGGATTCAACTTAAAACTGAGTTAAATTAAGTTAAGTTATTAATCGATCGAGAAAAAGGCTATATAGAATCACGTTATTTATTAATTAACGTAACTCACTATATTACTACAAATTGACTCCCCGCATCAGTTCCAAGCTGCAAGCAAAAGTTTCTTACAAAGTTTTACGGTAACCATAATGATTATGGGTTCGATTCCCACCCAGGAATTCAAGATATTTCAACCACTTTTTTCCCCGCTTAACGGCACTTAGCCGTTAAATTCCGCCAATGCACATGTCTCTTTGTTTATTCTGCTATGCACGATAAAATGTGAAACGGTAAAAATATGTACAGAAGATAATAAAAACACGTAAAATGTTACAAATAAATATGTACATACTAGCTAGGCATGTAAATATAAAGAGTACGAAATATAATATGATTGAGAAAATCATTTTATTCATTTACACTTTCGCCCCATATATGCCGCATATAGAAGGTTGGGCAGATGAAAAGACATGATAAGACACTCCGTTTCCTACTTTCCGACAAAGTTTTCGAGACTTCTTGTTGAGTAGCAAAACTCAACGCCATTTGTTTTGTTATTAGAGCGAGAAAGCAAAAATAATTTTCTCCCGAATTGAAATATATTCCACAAAATCACAAAACATACAATTAAATTTAGAACTCAAAAAATGAGTAACTGAGTGTTTTTCTACATTAGGTTCTTTCTGCCTTCTCTTTTATGCGGGAAAAAACGTGGAGCTGCATATATCATACATAATATTCTAAATCAATTCAATTTATTAAAAAATATATATATAAATTATAAATACGCTTTACATTTTTCTATTTGGAATATATATTTTCATAAGCGCTAACAAAATGTGCCGACGAAAGAGCATTTTAATTACACGCCCTCATCAAAACTAAGTGATGGAGCATCGTTGTACGAAGGCCGCATACGCGGTGTAGGCCTCCACCGGGTATGCGGCCTTGTATTGAGGAGAGGGTACGGAGTTCAATTTGTACATTTTTTTGCTTCACACTGCTTTCCGCATATAGATGGGTAGGCAAGAGGTTAACTTGTGTTTAACTTGTGTTAAGACATATCGTTAGCCACAATTTTCCTTGAGCAATAAACCTTAACGCCGCGATTTGCTTTGTTATCTGAGCGAGCGACCTACAATCAGCGCATTTAAACACAGTAATATTATGCTATAATAAGCCGTCAATAAATAAAAAAAATCTTACAAAAACATAGTATTTAATGTTAAATGATATTTCACAATTAACGCGATACGCGCGAGCTCGTTAAACTCGGAAGTGCTCTCATTACGCATTAACAGCGCGGCAGATTACAGCGGCGCGTGGTCGATACGACGACGAGACGAGACGAGAGCGATACGGTCGTACGTGTGATAAAGTATCCTAGCTATGATAAATATATTTTGTATGTGCTTCTTTAAAAGTACTTAATGATAATAGTGGAATTAAATGATGTTCGTGTTCACTCGGGTGGCATTTATTGTAAACTAGCGACTCGCCAGCGGCTTCGCCCGCTTAAACTACATGATTATTGATTTGATAAGCAGAATTGATTGACAACTAAAATTACTTCTAATATGATTTTTTATTACTTTAATCTGTAATATTCTATTATAATTTGATTTTTTTACGACATTATCGTAATATCTACAAGAATTTTTGATTGTTTCGAACTATAAAATACGACCAATGTTGATATTTGATTTATAAAATATACATAAAGCTAATTATTTATTATACGTATATATTTTTGTAACATTACGTTCTTTTTATCTATGTTATGTTTCTTAAAACTCTGGTAAATGTGCTGATGTCAGTTAATAATTTACTGCTTTAGAAACAGCATTAAATGTTAAATTATTGATTCGGGTAATGATTTATAATATTCTTTGTAAAATAACTATAATAATTGCATATTAACTCCTGTACAGTTTTTAAATTAGTTACATATATTATTAGCTAAATGTACAATTGGTAAATATGTAGTTATTACAGTGTACACGTAGAAAGGATGTTTTTAGGCATTTTTATATAGATTTATTTCGTTTTCGATTTTATATAGATAGACGTGACAAGTAGAGGTACAATTCCCACTCGACAATTTTCTCACTCGAAATATAGTGTGAATGTAAAAAATATATATTATATTAATTCAATTATATTTTTATATAAAAAAATGAAATATATAAATATACATATAAACGGTTATATTATATTATATGTATGTAGAGGCCAGTCGTGGCGCAGTGGCACAAAATTTGACTGTAAAACCGACTGGTTGTGGGTTCGATCCCCACTCGAGGAAATGAAATATTTACTTAAATTTATATTTCCATTAAGAAATGGACACTATAGTGTCGAGGCAAAGCGCGGCGTTGAGTTTTGCCACTCAACACGCAATTCCTCCACAAATCGGCATAAAGTAGGGAACAAAGTGTCTTAACACTAGGTTCCTTCTGCCTACCCTGCTGTGTGCGGGATACAGCGTGAAGCTGTTTTTTTTTATATGTATATAAAAATGTTTGTTTACTATTGAAAATCTTTACACCAAGTGACACAACTGCTATAGAATGCGCTCGATGTTATAAATTGTATAAATTTCATATGGTCTAATACGAACTTCCAAACAGTTCCAATCCTCCGTAATTTTACTATAGTTTATGTAATGTGAATTAATAGCATATATTCTATACTGATATTGTAGTTTGTTTGTAAGGTTTTCCGTATTTACTAAAATATTAATCTCGTTATTAAATGCATTCCCGAGTATAATACAGAGGCGGGGTAATGACCTGAAAGGGTATCTAATTCAGGGTGCGACAATGGAGGCGGACAATGGTCGCTAACGAGGTTTGTGATCCCGGCCCTAGCCTATCTCTTGTAAAAATTCACCTATAAATTTCTGGGTCAAGCCTGCTTGATACATTTATGATCCTCTTTCTAAAAGTTTTTCGTGAAAAAAAAATTATTAATATGTAATATATTTGCTAAGTCGTGTCGCAGTGGGTTGGCACCGACTGTATAGGTAATGGTTATGTGATCAATTCCTGTCGTGATATTTTCACTTTTCCAACTCTGGTATCAAGTGAAGCGCGGCGCTGAGCTGCGACATTCAACACACAAAATTAGGCGTAAATTAGATAAGGCGATGTCTAAACACTAAGTTCCCTCTACGCTTTTCCCTAAGCGTAAAGCTGTAAGACAAATTTAAACTCACTAAATTTTCAAGAACTTTTTCGTAATTTTGCGTTAAATAATTAGAAATCAGAGAAATAATCAATAAGATTGTTGTATTATAATTTCAGACCTGGATTAAATTATTATATTATAAGGCCAGACGTGGCGCAGTGGCACAAGCGTGTAGGCTGTAAACGAAACAGGTCGTGGGTTCGTTTTCCACTCGAGGAATAAATGAAAAATTAAATATTTTCCTTTCTTCGTTCTGAGGTTGAAATAAAACGTGATGTTGAATTCCGCCACTCAACACGCAGTGCCACTAAAATTCGGCGAAAAGTGGGGAACGGAGTGTCTTAACACACAAAATATAATTACTACGTCCTATCCTGACGGTATTTGTTGAAAATATAAAAAAATAATATACCATAACTGTTAATTTCCTTTAAAAAATTCAAACATCGTAATAAATTAGTAAATCGTATTAAATTCATGAAATATTTTTTATTTCATACAAAATCTAACACTTCATTCCACTCCCTCAGGACTATAATCTTATAGTTGTATCTTTTCTTAGAGGATGCCAACGTCTTAATAGCTTCGTGCCTCTCGGCGTGATCCGTCCAGTGCTTACGATTTAGATCTGTCAGTCATCTTATATTTATTTTTTTCTACATGATATACTTTCCTATAGTTACATGTATATTTTTAACATAACCTTAAGTAATAATTAAACTAGTAACCTTCATTTTCTTTTTTGTTAGCTTCACGTTATATTCCAAAAGCATGGTAGGCAGAGGAAACTTAGTGTTAAGGCACTCCATTCCTCACTTTTCACTCTATTTTCGATATATTGCGTGTTGAGTGACGAAAATGAGAGGAAATAAAAATCACTAATTACTTCGATAGAACTGAACCCACAAACGTCGCATTTATTTAGTAGCACGTAATATTTATCATACTGCGTTTTTATATATAAAATTGAGCGTGGCTAAAAATTAAAGAGAAGACAGTGACTATCTCAAGATAATAAAGTCAAACTCACCACAAAACATAATGTTAAAAAATTAAATTAAATTAAATCAGCTTCACGCTGTATCCCGCACACAGCAGGGTAGGCAGAGGGAACCTAGTGTTAAGACACTCCGTTCCCCACTTTCTGCCGAATTCTGGAGGCATTGCGTGTTGAGTGGCAGAACTCAACGCCGCGCTTAACCTCGACACCAGAGCGAAGAAATGGAAATATAAATTTAAGTAAATATTTCATCTCCTCGAGTGGGGATCGAACCCACAATCAGTCGGTTTTACAGTCACACCTCGTGCCACTGCGCCACGACTGGCCTCATAATGTTGATAATAGAAAATGATGTATAATTAAATATTTACATAAAAACTAAGACAATAGCCGCTAACGAGTTTCCACATGGCAGGGCGGCCTTCTCTTGTAAAAATTCAGATAAAAATTGCCGGGGTCAAGCTCGCGCTGTCTGCTTGATACATTTTTAATCCTCTTTACGGAGTAGATTCTTATAAAGATTTACACTGGGTACTGGCTGACGCTGTTTGACTTTATGTCTAACATAAAGTCAAACAGCGTCAGCTATGTAAGTAAGTAAGACTTGTTCTGCAGAAATCCGGAAAGAGTGAAAAAAACTAAATTAAGAATATATAGTTGAATTGAAGCTGAATTATTAAATTAAATGTTACATTAAAATTAATGTATATTCTTGTCTTACATTGACACGCCTTAGATATTTGGTAGTATAAATGTAAAATAGTATAATATAATATATACCATATTTATTTGAGGATAGACTCAGGGAACCTATTAGAGAAAATCAAGCAATTGAGCAATTTTATAAATTTGGTACATGGTATGGTAGGGAAAAACGTATATGACTGTTACGTATAACTCACTTCGTCTGAAATTCCACTAAAACTGTATGGAATTTAACTAAAAGAAGTATTTATTGGGCACTGCCTTCCATTATTCTGACATTTCTAGCATACATAAAGTTACTTGCAATATAATGAAAAAAAAAAAGATTATTAATACTTATTTAGAAAACGTATAAAAATTTGCCAAAACGATAATTCTTAGTAATTATCTTTGGGTAGCGGAAATTTGTAAAAATCTCCCTACAGAGATGCTAACAACATAAATAAGTTGTAACAAGCGTATAAAAATTTCGACGTAGCTTGGCGAGAACGCATGGCTTAGTGGTCAGAGCGCCTGGTCGATTTCCAGGAGGCGCGGTTTCGAGTCACGCTGCGTTCAAATTTTTATACGTTTTCTAAATAAGTATTTTTCTTTCTTAAGTGTAGAATAACACTTTAAAAATGTTTAAAAAGATTATTAATATTAAAAAAAACGGTATTTAATAAAAAGTCAAATTTAGTATCAGAATGATATAGTTAAGCCTTATTTCATCCTATATCCTACAAAAAACACTAACGCTACCTAATAAAGACTTGTTATAAATAGTTTATTTTCTCTCATAAAGGTATAATGCAGTGGAATTGTCGATTGAACGCCTTTTTATACTCGCAATAACGTTTAGACAGGCGGTAAATGTTGGGAGTATTTTACTCGTATTGAAAGAATTGTTTCTTATGCTTAAACGTCCCTACCTCTTTGTATGGAAATTTCTACCATCTAAAGTGTCGGTTAACATTTTTTATTTAGCTTTCCGCGTGTAGTAGGTTAGGCAAAGGGAACCTAGTGCTAAGACACTCCGTTTTTATTATTTTCCGCCCGATTTTATCATGGAACTCAACGCATTTTTTTTTTATTATTTATTAGCTTCACGCTGTATCCCGCACACAGCAGGGTAGGCAGAGGGAACCTAGTGTTAAGACACTCCGTTCCCCACTTTCTGCCGAATTCTGGAGGCGACTGGCCTCAACTTTTTGTCTGTTTGCTAAAATGAAGAAATTACAATAATTCATTCCTGCAATGGGAATTGAACTCGAAACCGTCGCGTTTGCAGTCAAACGCTGTGCCGCTGCGCCAAAACGCCCTTTCTAGTTAATATTTAGAAGAGTTACTTTGTTACATGTATTGTTGCGTGTTTTGCTATAATTATTAAGTACATGAATTGTAAATTTGAAATAATCCCCTAGTATGAGAATATTGTAAGTGCCCATATAAAAAAATAATGATACATACATACGTAATTAACATACTCGGCATTATTTTTTTCATAAAATGTTTTCTGTAGAGGTCTTGTAATGATTAAATTATAAACATTTTTTTAGCTTCATACTGTATATATGTAGGAAGATAAACAAAACAGCGCTTTATCATATTACTAAAATTGGAAAATGAATATAATTCTTCGGGAACGGAGTGTCTTAACACTTACGTAATTAAATATATATTGTAATGTGAAAAGTTGTTAAATATACATATATAAATATTCGCTTAACCTTAGATCTAAGTAAAATTTTGTAAAATAATGTAAAGTTAAAAATATAAATTTTCCTATTATAGGTATTAATTGTATGTAAACGATAATGTAATAAATATATATGATAAGGAATACATTTAAAAAGGGTACGGACCAAGTGTCTGTAGTGTTAAGAAATAACAATAAAAAAAAAAAACACTAGGTTCCCTCTGCCTACCCTGCTGTGTGCGGGATACAGCGTGAAGCTGATGATGATGATGAATATAATTCTTTCCCTTGACTGGGGATCGAATCCACAGTATTCGTTATTTACATTCTGACGATGTGCAGCTGCGCCACGATTCCCTCAAATACTATTTTTTGTAGCTTCACGCTGTATCCAGCATATAGCTACGTAAGTAGAGGAAACCTAGTTTTAAGACACTCCGTTCCCCACTTTCCGTCAAATTCACACGCAATGTTTCAAATTTGCTTAGAAAATAGTGGATGGGAAGTCTTAAGCCCCGCTCGTTAGTGAAAACCTTTAAAATATTAAAAAATACAACTAATCTACTTAGAACAGATAATGACTTTTTAAATAGCGGCTCACAATAGCTGTTAGCGAACACATTAATACTTGAATTAGTTCATTTAAAAGGAGAGAATGATAAAAGTACGAGAGGGTAACAAAAATAAAAGCCCACGGGGGTGTAGTTTAAGGTTAATGAGTCATATTTTTTGAAAAAATTGTTACTGCAGTACTGGAAGTTAAGTTATACTAAATTAACTGTTTGATATAATTTTAAAGATTATTTTGTAACTTGCATAAAAAATTAAACGTTTTGAATGTATTGCGTTATTTATTAATGAATGGATATTAAATCTATTGAGACCATCGTGGCACAACGGTGAGGCATATGACTAAAAACGCGACGATTGTGGATTCGATTCCAACTTGAGGGTATGAAATATGTATTTTTTTTATTCAAGACACAATGTTTTAAAAATTTGTACCCAGTTTCTCTACCCAGGTTCTCTGCTATTTGTGGGATAAAGAAATATAAGGAATAGACTTTATTGATTATATTTTTTCTACATACATAGTCACACATAGCAGGATAGGGAGATGGAACCTAGGAATATAGTGTTAAGACACTTCCGTTCTCCACTTTCCATCGAATTCTGGCGGCATTGCGTATTGAGTGGCGGAACTCAAAGCCCCGGTTTTTCGTGCTAGCGAGGAAATTAAAATATTATATATTTAATTTCCTCGAGTAGTAATCAAACCCACAACCTGTCGCGCTTACAGTTGTATGCTTGTGTCCCTGCACTACGACTGGTCCCATAATATACATATTTCATGTAAAATAATAAAATGTAAAAAATATATTATAGATAAAAGTTTAAAATTGGAACTTTTATTAAATTTCTGTCTGTTTTTATAGAAATTGGCAATTATAAATTTATTTATATCGATAAACGCTTCAGTTCAGAGATCGCGATTTTTTCAAGTAGTCACCTCTCATATTCCTATATAGCATCGGAATAATATTACACCAGTTTATTTGGTTCAAGGCGCTAATCTCAAGAACTGTCGGTTTTATTAGATTAGATAAAATATTTGGTTTTTTGATAGTCGATTTATCGAGAACTACTATTTTATAGAGGCCAGTCGTGGCAGCAGTGGCACAGTGTGACTGTAAAATCGACTGGTTGTGGGTTCGATCCCCACTCGAGGAGATGAAATATTTACTTAAATTTATATTTCCATTTCTTCGCTCTGGTGTCGAGGCACTGCGCGGCTTTGAATCCTGCCACTCAACATGCAATGCCTTCAGAATTCGGCAGAAAGTGGGGATTGGAGTGTCTTAACACTATGTTCCCTCTGCCTACCCTGCTGAATGCTGGGATACAGCGTGTAGCTGATTTATTTTGATTTATTTATTTTTACTGTTTTGTATTACGTTAATTACTTCGACGTTACCCGCTGTTCATGCATGCATGTATTACATAAATCATAAAAAATAATCAAACTCATCATTATTACTCATCACGCAATGCCCAGAATTCGGCAGAAAGTGGGGAACGGAGTGTCTTAACACTAGGTTCCCTCTGCCTACCCTGCTGTGTACATAAATCATGTTTTTAATAAAATAAAAAAGTGAATTTCAAAAAAAAAATATGCAATTGCTTGCTGCATAAATCAAATTATAATTTACCTTATATGTACATAGTACATTGAAGTTCATCGATTTCATCTTAGCGCAGTTGGAACGTTTCGATTTTTAAATACACACACATACGATTGTCGTTGGTTTGATTCTCATTTAGGAGAATATTTATATTTTCGACTGTTATACTTCTATGGTTTTTTTTTGATAAAACAAACTTTCATTCGACCTTTTTCAAGGAAAGCTATACTGTATTATGTAAATTATTTTGATGTAAGTTAGAATGTGTAATTTATAATAAACAATTTTTAGTTATTTTCATTTGACCACACATGCAAAGCCGCAGCTAAAAAGTTCACTTATATATACGCAACTGGAATTTCTTCCGTTTGAAACAAAATATATCTAATAAATTTAAACGAAAAGTTGAGTACAGAATGTTGCAACACCTTTATCTATTTAAATTAAAAAAGAAACTAAAATATCCCAAGCTATCAAAGCTGTCAAAAATACAATATTTTTTAGCAAATACAGGATAAACGCCTAGTCTTTTAAATCATCCGTTCATTACCGCCGTGTCTCCAGGGAGATCGCGGCCACTCTGTCCAAATGTATGGGCTACCCCCAAATTACGAATGTTGGCTGTAAACAAAGTTTGCTATGTAATTCGCCCCATTTGCGCGCCCCAATGATGGCAAATTACGAAATGAACATATCACCGTAAAGTTGGTAACGACAGGTGTTTTACATGTGGAGATTGTTTTTTTTTGTTTATTGTATGTAAGTATTTTTTTAAATGTATATTTTTGTATTTTTTAGGAATTCATATCTCAAAAGGTAAAAACGGAACTTATTTAGTGTCCCGTACTTCAATGGATAAAAAATAAGATATGGGTTAAAAATAGTTTCATTTAAAATATAAAAAAGAAATCTTTAAAGAATCGCTGTCATGTGTCAAGATCATTCAGTACATGTGTAAGCGTCGATTTTGCTAGATTTTATATGAACTTCTCCGCGTAATGAATACCTACATATATTAACCATATACAAATAAAGGAAAACAGCTGAAAAGTATAGGTATTTCAGATAAAAAAATCATACACAGACTTAAATTTGCCGACTTACATATAGTTTGCCAAGCTTTTGACGATGCTGTTGGCATTTTTTTACTTCCCGTTGACCTACAATCCTGAAATTGGTACAGTGGGTGAGTCCGACTCGTACTTAACCGATTTTATTTTTGATTACGCTTTAACCTCCATATAACAAGGAAGACAGAAGGAACCCACTCTTAAAACGCCCCGTTCGCCACGTACAGCCTTCATTTTTAAGGCTTTGCGTGTATACTAATAAAAACAATTTACTGCCACGAGTACGGATCGAACCCACAAACGTCACGCTTACGTCAGTCATTACTTAATCATTTATTAGACAAACAAACCAATTAGGTTTTTTTTTAAATTAAATCAAATACAATTCTCCAATAATCTTTAGTAAAAAAATTAATATTGTAAATTATTTGGTATCCAAAAAAAATATTGATACTGTGTAACTTTGTGCTATAATGGAATGATCATAAATATTTAAATTGAAACTCTTTTCGGTGCGCAATTTCCATTTCAAACGAATATTAAAGTATACGCTACAGATACATTGCTTAATTAATATAAGTTTTAATGCATATTTTCAGCAATTTGCAGTTTACGATACGAAATACGGTTCTTAATAGTAAAATGCAGTATTTCTTAAATTTTAATTATAATTTTCATTGTTTCTTAAATGAACAATATTAAAGGATTTCGTTTCTTTATGGCTACTTTGTTACTATAAGTTAATTGAAAGTTAATATTTTTTTAATATAGTAATTTGTAATAAAATCCATTACTTAAGTATTCTTACAGCAGCTTCACATTTTTCCCCTTAAAGTAGTGTAATCAGAGGAAACTTATAACTTCGTTTCCCATTTTCCGCCCAATTTTCATGATAGTGCGTATTAATTGGTGGAAATAAACGGTGGAAATATTCTAACTGATAATTTTTCTCAGAGTGAACCTGACGTCAGACGAGCCAATATGGACAGTTCGAGGGCTCGAGTGGGAAGTCCGCTTCAGGCTGGTAGCGGTTGCTGTCAACAGCAAAGGACGCTCAGCACCGGCGAGGCTCGATGATCTTTTGTTCCCTGATCCTGAGAAGAGAACAGGTATTTATAATATAGGAACTACTGGCCGTTTTTTATGTAGGAGTTGTGAATAATCTAAATTTTAACTCTTAATCTGAGTCACTCAGTAATGAAAGAGTTTTATGTATGTTAATTTCTTCGGTACTATGTATATGGAACTGCTGAATTTCTATAATATTATCAATAGAAATGTTACACACTAACAAATCTGGGAAGTTATATTGGATGCTTTAATTTTTTTCTTCCATTTATCATCTATCTAACGTGAGAGCAAAAAACTTCATCCCATAAAATTATATGAAGCGATCGCGTAACTCGTTCCCTCGAATCACTAAGCGAAACTCAATTTGGGAGCTAAGACTGCGTCCCGCGGGACGGAACGGCCCTGTAAGTGGCGGCGCTTATCCGCCAAATTATTAGGGAAAACATTAGACGGAGGATATACAAATATATTGAAGTACAGTACGGTCGATGGTCCATGGCCGCCCTGAAGTTGGCTGCGCAGATTTCATTTTAGATTTTTCTTACTTTCATTATTTTCTTTCCGAGTGAACAATGTGAGAAAGTTCAGAAACTTCTGGGTGGCCACGACTCGTCGACCATACTGTACGGTATAGTAAAGAGGAAAAGTAGGCGAAACGTTCGCAAGATTTGACGCCGGCCTCGACCCGCGTTATGATTGCTGTGACCGCAATAAAGGATTTGCAACTCGAGACCTCGATAAACGACGCTTACATTTGTCTCCTCGAGGATTCAATTGATGTCGCGGAAAATGGGGTGTCTAATAATCATTATGTGAGCTGTGATCTGACTTTGACATATTTGTCTGTCAGTGCTTTTGGACTATTTTGTAAGTTTTTTTTACGGTTACAGTAACCGTTGTTACTGGTTGTATAATAAATGAATGGAAATTGGCTATTTTTATTTCAAAACTGTAAAGTTTTACATTTATTATGAACTTTGACTATTTCATCTGACTGATCAGTTAAATAAAGAAAAATATTTCATCATATTAACAATGAAACAACATTTTTTGCTAAATAAATATTTAGTCAATTTCTTGGTAAAAAAATAATACTTTTTATGTTAATAAAGTCGTTAAATAATGATCATATCCATATTTATTTACCAATTAACTTACTACAAACCATCAAAGTTTCCCTGAGACATCGTGAATTATAATATTATAGTTTTCTTAAATATAATTATGTATATTCTTTTAATTTATTATGTTAAAGTTGAGCTCAAAATAATACATAAAAAGAATAAATTACAGTACATCTCCGCCGGAACCAAAAGCAGAAGAAACTTGCAGTTTTTCCTTCTCAGATAAATAGCCGGCGCGAACTAAGCGAAAATCTAGTTCTTTTTATCGGAACACTCATTAGCCGGCGCGAGGAGCGATAGGAAAAAATTAGGTACGAGGAAGCCGGTGGATGGCTTCTTACCGTCGAAGCCTCTGCAGCCTTAAGATAATCCCATTTTAATTAAGGCTCGCCAAGATCCGCCAGATTAATCAAGAGCCCCTCTTAATGTCTCGGTGGAGATTCGCTCCCCAACTACATCTGCCCTTAAGTTTGACTTAGATACATTATACTCCATTTCATTTTGTTATGAAATTTATCTTCGTCTTTGCTGTCTTGTGTGCGGTGGTTTGCTTTGTCGATTTTGGGATTGGATATTATAAGTGTTTTAATTGAAAAAATATATAAGTGGAAAATAGTTATATAAGAGATTTTAAGATTGTAATCGCGACGATAATGGGTTTGATTTCAACGCAATGTCTTGAAAATTTGACGGAAAGTAGAAAACGGAGTGTCTTAAACACTACGATTTCTATTATATATCCTGCTATATGCATAATATAAGGTGAAAAACTGAAGTAACAAGTTTGAACCGAAATCTTTTTTTTTTACCGTTTACTTTTACTTTACCGTACCTAGAAAGTTTCTTTATAGTTCCATCTCGTGCCACCGACGCAATAGTACTTAAAATAAAATATTAAACGCAAACTCCTATCTCGAGGGTCCAAAAAATAGAGATAAAGTAATATATTTCATAGCGAATCAAGTCACGTTTTAAGGGTGTAACAACCTTGACTAAATATTTATAACTTAAGTTGCAAGGGATAGTGGGTCACGTTTATTTTTTAAAGACGATGACCTATTTACCGCGCGCCAGCCCCGAATCTGGAGTGCCGCGCAGAACATTATAAAAAATGGGCGCCAATGTTTCCTAAACTCTTTACTGATATTTTACCGTTAGTCTTCAATGGACCGTTTGATATTTTCTTAAACGAATGTGAAAAAAATGGTCCATCAGTCACATGACGAAATCACTCGAAAAACTAACCTTCGGGCGGACCTTTAATTTCTCGCCTGAGAGCGCCGCAACTTACCAAAAAGGTTTTTAATATCAGCCGTTTGATCTCGTTTAGCCGTTTAGCCGTCTCATGGGTGTTGGTGTGGCGTAATTGATATCAAAGCTCTTGAAAACGTATTTACACTAACTAAATATTAGAAACTTATGTGTCGCCGAAGCAGAATATTGGGTATTTCCTTTAGCCATCCGGATTTTTTTTGGCCATTTGGAGACAAGGTTCAATGTATTTGTTTCTTCCTTATCTCCGTTTAAGATGTTCTTTTGTCTAGCTTCTCATTGTATTCCGTATGTAGCAAAGTAGGCAGAGGAAGAGTAGTGCTAAGATACTCAACCCCCCCACTTACGACCGAATTCTGCAGGGAATGCGTGTTGAGTGGCGGAACTCAACCTTTGCTGCGATACCAGAGCGCAGAAATAAAAAGTATTAAATATTAACTTCTTCGAATGGTGATCGAACCCACAACAGTCACACGCTTGTGCCACTGCGCCACGACTAGCCTCAATGAACAATTTAAATAAAAGTTTAAAATAGTCATTATTTGTAATATGAGAATAGTAGGCAACGCAATACATTCATGCAAATACCTTACAAAGCTCTTAACCGCTCTACATCAATATAGATCACTCGAACTTCTGAAGGAGATTCCTGGAGCCATCGACTTTACCGTGAAGACGATATTAGCATCAAGAATGCACATACAATAACTTTGGAATTTCGAGTAAAAAGATAGCGATATTGTACCATACATTATGTGCCATTTTAATAGATTTTATGAAACTAAGAAGGAGTTTTTCGTTAAATTCCTCGTATGTGTAACGTGCGGGTTGAAATTGCTTATGGAATAAGGAAAAAATTCTGAGCATGCTAGCTCAGCGTAACTTCAAAATTGCTGTACAGTCAAAGTTGCGGCCAACAAGTTTACCCGCTATTTCTATTTACTAACTTATATGAATTTCCATTATAACGTATCTACTCGTTTGTTGCATCATAAGTTTAACGTTATCGCTATATTTATTCGGAAGGTTTGGATTGTGTTGATTATTGTTTTTTATTCTTAACTATGCTTTACCATTTTATTGGTAACGTGTTATTAAGCGTCACGCTGTATTCCACGCACAACAGAGTTGATATAGGGAACCTAGAGTTAAGACACTCCGTTCTCCATTTTCCGCCGAATTCTGAAGGCATTGGAGAGTTGAGTGGTGAAACTCAACCCCGCAAGATTTATTTGATAAATTATTCATAAGTTATTAAGTTAAGTTTTAGCACTGAACTTACTTGAAATAAATGATTTAAACGATCTTCCACAAGAACAATAATGTAAACGAATGCCTCCATAACTTGGTTACTAAATTACAAACTAAGTTTACACGAACTGTAAATAATCCAATACATATTTAAATACGTTGACGCACTTCGTTTGTTCGCCATCGACAGAAGTTAATAACAAATTCCAAGATTTAATAAACTAACAAGACCCAAATTTGTTTTAATGTTTGCTTGTCCACCACATCGTTGAGTCGTGACACACACACACACATACACGCGCGCAATGTCTCAGAATATTCTTTAGAATGTGAAGAACGGAGTATCTTAATACTACATACTTTCCTCTACCTACCTTGCTATGCGGGATATAACGTGAAGCAAAACAAAATTGGGCAAAATTGAGTAGCAGTCGATTCGGAGTTCCCTTTGCTAGTAAGGCGGGCCGGGGCGCGCCGCCGCCGGGTCTAGTAAACAGACGGCAATAATTTTTGAAGGAAATTGAAAACAAATACATCGATCCAGGTATTAGTAAACTGGAATGTTTAGAGAACTCGCTCTGAAACGTAATGAGAATTTTTAGTTCCGGGAGCAAAACGGATTTTATTCATTCGGTGCGCGATCCTTTTCTGATTTTTTTTATTTAGTTGAATAGGGAAATATATTTCCAAATATTTTTTTTACTAATTAATTTTTTACATATTTCTGTAAAACACTTAAATATAAAAAAAAATAGAAAGAGAATATGTCCTATATTACTAATATTAAAATAATCTTATTTTAATATGAAAACTTGTTTAGTCAAAGAGATGTAGAGATAGACATTTTACATGCATTTTAAACGTAATTTAGGTTAATGTGTAACCTCTATACATAAACAAAATAAATGGGATGGCTATCTCTAAATCGCACGTTACTCGTATGTATATACTCGTATGTATTTAAAAAATCTCAAGAAGCGTTATGATAGGCAAAATGCTTTTTGCTTATAATAAATATAGCCTATTATGGAGCCAGTCGTGAAGCAGCGGCACAAAGTGTGATTTTAAAACCGACTGTTGTTGGTTCGATCCCCACTCGAGGAGATGAAATATTTGCTTAAATTTATATTTCCATTTCTTTGCTCTGTTGTCGAGGCAAAGTGTGCTATTGAGTTCTGCCACTCAACACGCAATGCCTCCAGAATTCGGCAGAAAGTCGGGAACAGAGTGTCTTAACACTAGGTTCCCTCTGCCTACCATGTTGTGTGCGGGATACAGCGTGAAGCTGATTTATTTATTTTTTATTGCGGAGCCTGTATCAATTAAGTAATGTATACTTATATAGTATAGTATTAGTAAGCGTGGCAGTGTTAGATGCGATCCCCATTTTGTTAATGAAAACAGTCAATTCCATTACATTCAATATTTCAAAACGGGCGAATAGAAAAATACAGAGTGTTCTAACAATAAGTATCTTCTGTATTATATGCGAAAGATACATAAGATAAAACAAATTTTAGATCTGATCTCTTTTTAAAAATAGCTGGGTTACCCACATTGGCATGATGTGATGACGGGACCGCGAATTCCGTGCCAACAAGTACCTAGCATTCTATTTCATGTTTATAGGTCAGTGTTTAATAAATATTATTTGATTATTGTAATTTTTAGGGTTCCGTACTTTTGAAGAAAAAAAGGAACCTAAGGGTTAAGATCACCCTGTTGTCCGTCTGTCTGTCTGTTAAGACCTTTTATCTCAGGAACGCTTGGAGATATCCAGTTAAAATTCAAACCATATACTCAGATCTACGGTCCCATGATTTCCTGATAAAAATATATTTCTATATTTACTTAACTTAAAAAAAAATATATAAACAGCTATGTCGAGGCTCTAAAGGGAATCAAAATTCATAGGGTACTTCCGGTTGACCTAGAATTATTAAATTGGCAGCTAGTATCTACAGGTAGTACTAGTTCAGGAAAAGTCTGAAAACTATACATTTGTGGTTAAATCATAAAAAAATAATCGCCTTAAAAGCGAGCTAACTTTTATATTAAAGCCGCTAGTTTAAGTGAGATATCAGATGAAAGGGCTCTGGCTAAGTTAATTCTGAATTTCAGAAAAAGCTCGACACCTCCAATATTTGTACGGAACGGTGGGCGAAACCGATTCGGGCTTGTCCGGTTTTTTAAATAATAATCTGCTAAACATTGTATCCCGCTGGCATCGGGGTAGGCAAAGGGACCCTGGTGTTAAGACATTCCGCTTCCTACTTTCCGCTATATTGTAATATTTGTTCACTTAAATTTAAGCTTACACGATGTTGTAGCTTTCCTAGCTTAAAAGTCGCCACCACCTATCATAATAAGCTTAAACTGTAACAAAAGCTCTACCATGTACATATGTATATATTAAAGTTGTATTCATTAAGTGTAAATATATGTAGAGCGTTAAGCTTTAAAAACGATGTAATAATAATGAATTATGTGAAAATTGGATCCGCTGATATTTTATTTTATTATTATTATTTTATCCTCATCTTTGTAGCTGCATATGGCTAAAATTAGCCCCGCTTTGCATTCAATTTTCGAAAGTGTGATATTATAATAATAGAAATCAACGAAGAAAAAAATCCGCAACCATAGCGTTGATGGTGTGATGCTATTCCACTGCACCTTCATAGCTAGCCTCAGATATATAAATCATAATGTATATAATATCAATATAAGTTATATAATAATTAAATCAGCTTCACGTTGTATCCCGCACACAGCAGGGTAGGCAGAGGGAACCTAGTGTTAAGACACTCCATTCCTCACTTTCTGCCGAATTCTGGAGGCATTGCGTGTTTAGTGGCGATACTCAACGCCGCGCTTTACCTTGACACCAGAGCGAAGAAATGAAAATATACTTACTTACTTACTTACTTAGCTTCACGCTTTATTCCTTGCGGGGTAGTCAGAGAGAACGGAGCGCCAAACGCTACGGTCTCTACATACCTCTTTCGCCTCGTCCACTGTCATCAACCTCTTCATACATGCCCTTCGGGGGATCCTCATGCTTTTTACGTGACCTTCCTCCAGTATCTATATGAAAATGTAACTGTAAATAAATATTTCCTTTCCTCGAGTGATGATCGAAACCACAACCCGTCGATATTACAATCACACTTTGTACCCTATGCGCCACGACTGGCCTCATATAATAATTCTAATTGGAAAAATATGAAATTCCAACACATATTGCATATCCATTGTATGTATAATATTCCAAAACTCACACAGTCCATTAACACGAACAATACACCGCGCGAAACACGAAAACAGCAGGTAGTTTATTTTAATTTAAGTCGTATTTTCATTTAAGTGCATTTAATATAGAGCTCGCGCTCAGCACACGGTCGTTGGTAAATGAGGGCCGCGGGTGAACGTGACCGGACAGTGGGAAATAAATAGTTTACTATGTAAATAGTCGATACTGATATATTAGGATAGGTTTGTGTAATTAAATCTTTCTTTGACCGCCAATACGAGGAGTCAGTTCCTTTTCATTTCTGGTGGACAGAACATGGCGTTGGGTTCCTCCATTCAATATGCAAAGCTTATAATATTGAATGTGAATGGGGAACGGAATGTCTTAACACTAAGTTTCTTCTGCCTACCCTGCTATGCGGGAATAAAGCAACGTGTGTTAATTTGATAGTGACAAAATAATTATGTTATTCTCTTAATAAGTAAAAAAATTGATTCATGTAGAAACATTTTTAATTTATAAAATGTTGCCGTACCATGCTAAAAATAAATTCCCAAATAAATTCACAATTATCGCATGAACCATACATTAGGCTTAAGCTTAAATATAGGCTTAAACTAAAATACTCGTATATCATAGATTTTATTTTGATTAACTGAAAAATCTACATACATATTATACAAAATATCCTCTAAAATCACAAAATTGACTATAAATAGCGAAGTTACATTCAAGTGCAGTTAATAAAGGCGGACTCTCACATGTGCTGAGTACACAGCATTACTGCTAAATAAGTATATGGACGTGCGCGACGGACGTGACCCAGCACGAAATAAACACTGTGCTAGCGGTCAGGGCGATTTAAATACACAAATAAATGATCTCATCGAATCTAGGAACGAAAAGTTATTTCTAGACTTCTCGTTACAAATAAATATATATTTGAAATTGTTTTTTTTTATATGCAATGTCACTGTTTTCCCTTTGTCTTAGTGTTGAAACACTTCGCTTTCTCCTCAGTTTTAGTACAATTGTGTGTTGAGTGATGGAACTCAATATGTTTTACAAAACTACGAAAGCAGGAAAATGAATACTATTTAAATATAACCATTCACCCGAGTGGGTATCGAAGCAGCAACCATCGCGTTTACTGTCAGATGCTGTCGCACTGTCCATCTACGGCCTCACTAATATATAATTTAAAAGGCATCTAGTTAGCGTGACGTCGTTAGCTCCAACTATGATTAAGAGCGAATATATTATATATAGAGTAGTTACTACAGTAATTGTCTCTACGCGTCGCGTGAAACATTCATGAATGGTTGACGGACGGAGCGTAGTATCTTCTCTGAGTAATTTACACGTAACGATCTAAAGCGTGAATTGTTCTAATGAATGAAAGCTATATATTAAATAATGAATGTACTTGAGGCCAGTCGTGGCACAGGGGCACAAGCGTGCGACTGTAAATACGGCAGGTTATGGGTTTGATTCCCACTCGAGGTCTAAAGTCATATTTAATATTTTCAGTTATTCCCTCTTGTAAAGAGCCAAGACGTTGAGTTCCTCCACCAAAAATTGTACTTCAGATCAGTTTAACCCTAAATTATAATAGGAGAGGAATAAACATTTACCAGCCAGCCAGTCGCCAGTCGTGGCGCAGCGGCACGAGGTGTGACTGCAAAACCGACTGGTTGTGGGTTCAATCCCCACTCGAGGAGATGAAATATTTACTTAAATTTATATTTCCATTTCTTCGCTCTGGTGTCGAGGTTAAGCGCGGCGTTGAGTTCTGCCACTCAACACGCAATGCCTCCAGAATTCGGCAGAAAGTGGGGAACGGAGTGTCTTAACACTAGGTTCCCTCTGCCTACCCTGCTGTGTGCGGGATACAGCGTGAAGCTAATTTTTATTTTAATTTATTTATTATTATAAATCTGAAATAATAATATTCCAGCTGTAAATGAAAATTCATAGCTCTTTTTATTGTCGTTCTATATTTTGTGACGTCCTCATTCGTAGACCTCATTCGACAACACAACGTCGAGGATACTGGAGGAAGGACACGTAGAAAGTGTGAGGATCCCTCAGGGAGGAAGTATGAAGCTGTATGCATTATGGAGGCCTGGCTACCCCACTAGGGATAAAGTGCGAATCTAAAGAAACAAAGCAGGATTTGAATCCGCGTCGTGTAAAATTCTACAAAAGATTTAATCTATAAACGCCCAAAGTAAAAAATAAAGTACTGGAGCACGGATCAATCATACTATAAAAGCTTCGTGAGTAAATCTGCGAAAACTTAGTTTATACAACATAGAATGGGATTAAATGGAACAAATTTTAGTACTTCACAAGAAAAAGTGCAAACTTTTTAGTTTCTAGTTTACTAAGCTTCTCTCCAAGAATGGAGCTTCGACGACCAACAGAAATTCTTATTGAAGATGAAGTTGAATTATATAATGTGATAAAATATAAGTATAATATACGTTACTATGGCAGGAAATGACTAGCGCTCAGGAATACGCATAATGGCGATGATAACGATATGTGGCTGGCTCCTCTTTATTTAGACTATTTTTGTTGAAGATATTTTATATTATTACATTTGGCAGATATACATATTTGAGACCAGTCGTGGTGCAGGCTGCGATTGTAAACGCGACAGATTGTGGGTTCGATTCTCACTCGTGGAAATGAAATATTTAATATTTTATTATTTCTTCGCACTGGTGTCAGGGCAAAGCGCGGCTTTGAGTTTTGCCACTTAACACCCAATGACAAGAGACACTCCGTCTTTATTAAGACTCCCTCTAGGCTCCCTCTGCAGAGAGATATAGCGTGGAGCTGGAATGGATGTAAATCTATATAAAGGTAAATAGCGAACATTACTACATAGATATGAAGTTTGCGACCATTGCCTCAAACATAGGCACTTTCTTCTCATTTCACAACTTTTAAAAATTTACAAGTTATTTATTCCGTCAGATAAGACGAAGTATTTTTTTACTTTGTTTGCTTCTACTTTTCACTTCATTTCTTTTGCTCTACTCTTACAAACACTATACTTTCCAGATTTTTATCAAAAGTCCAAACTAACTTTAACTTTACCAAGACTTTCTTTTATCTAAATCAGAATAAAAATCCAAAATTCCAATACTAGAATAAAAAGCCAAAATTTTAGCAATTTTGCTTAGGGCCGTTATGGCTCCGTGGGATAGCGTCTGATTGGAAACATGGCGGTTGTTAGTTCGATTCTTACTCGGGGGAATGATTATATTTGTCCTTCCTCCGCCCTAATAGACTAAAGACGGCGCGGCGTTGAGTTCCGCCACTGAACATTCGAAATATATATCTCTGCGTATTATTGTATGGCTGAATCTACTCAGTCACATATAGCTGAACTTTGAAAATTATTGAAGTGATGACTCCAATTTTATTAATTTCAACTTAAACATGCTCGGTGTTCACTCGCCTGTATAATTTGTAACAATTTACCAACGCTAACTAGTTTGTTTGCACAATGTTACTTTAATTATATTGATAATTTTGAATTGCCGTTTCGTATAAGCTAATTCCACGAAATAGAAATCCAATTGTGCTATTTATATTTGCATATACTATTATATAAAATGTTGTGTTTTATCGTTTAATTAATTATTTAATTTAATATTTATAGAAAGATTTTATCAATATCCATCAAAGATTTATATGTAATGCTTCAGAATTATCAAAAACCTATAGAAAATAATGTAGAAGACTCATGATGATCACTCATGATATTATAAGAAATGCCAGAAGTGATGCAGGGGTACAGCGTGTGAATGTAACTGTTGTGAGTTTGACATCCTCTCGAAAAAATTAAATATTGTATATTTTCATTTCTTCGCTTCGGTGTCGAGGCAAAGTACGGTGTTAAGTTCCGCCACTTAACACGCAATTCCTCTAACACTAAGCTCCCTCTACCCTCCCCTGCTTTCCTGCCGCGGGATACAGTGTGAAACTGAAAAAGAATAAAAATAATAATAATAAATATAAACCGATATTTGAAAAATTCTATGAAAGCAATAAATTAATTAATTTTTCATATCTACACCGGAACTCGTAACTTGTCATGTATTTATCATCGGCATCGCGCACAGCGTATCAACTTCCGCCGCTGAATAATGACGCGCGATTAGCGAACCGGAAGCGATATGGATAAATCACTAGACATGTTGTCAAAAATACATCTAATTTTGTCACTTTGTAAAGAATATATGTATGTAGGGATTAACATGTTAAACTTTTGGCTTAAAAGTTACTTTTGCAATTGTGATATTTGTAACGTTCAAAAGTTAATAAAGTGTGATTTCTATTTAAAAATTCATAGTAGTATAAGTATATAATTTTAAAATTTAATTGTTAATTATATATTCGATTTATACAAAAAAGATATTTTCATATTCGTATGCTCAATTCAAAAAACTTTAGCATCTAATCAAAATTAGTAACAAATGGTTATCCAAGCAAGAAACTAACATTTCCTTATTTCAGCTAGATAAAGGTGGCCTCGATCGCCTCCAACAAACGAATCGACGGAACCACTCAGATAAAAACTTCGCAGCATCAGCTCGGCCATTAAGATTTTCTAAATTGGCTCTCAGCAGGACTTTTTTGTTACTAACTTTACCTGGAACTTAGGAATGCTAGTCGAAGTGCCGTTGCTCGGCAAAATGGGACTTCGTTCGTGGAAAAGCTGCGTCGGTACTGATAAGCAAGTAATTACCTGCGCCGGACCAACGCTTCAAATACTCTAGCTATTAAAACTTTGTATTACCTATTAGTTTGACCCACTTATTTCGAATATGGTGAAAACTAATTCTAGTTATACTTGTTTGTGGTTATTATCATATACAATCCGCTCAGTTGTAAACTAAAATAATTAAGTTTCGTTTTTCCAGAGTTTTATTTTTAAAATATTGTGAGCAGAAGAAATTTCATTTTCAAATTGTTCAATGAAACGATTGTCGTGGATTCTCGTAAGCTCCAATTTCGGGCCAAATTGTTCTGAAAATATTAAAAATGAAAATGGTTTTTGGAAATATATTTTTCAAAGGAAATATTTTGGGATATAAACGATGCTGATATTGACGTTGAATATTTTGTACCAACTATCGGTTATATGTATATTCTTATTCAGCTTCATTTTTTTGTGCATAGCAGGTAGAGGGGCCTAGTGCTTAGACACTTGGCTCTCCACGCACTGGCCAATTTTAAAAACATTGTGTCTATTCGGCGTAAATCAACGTTTCGGTTAGTTGACAAGAGCTATTTCCCCGAATGGAGATGGAATCCACAACCCTATCGTTTACTGCTAAACCACAATGGCCTAAATAAGTATATATTCCTACACAAGTACTGTACTCTCTTTTATTACAGCATTCACTCAAAACTAAGCTCTTACCTTGTTTGGATTAAATATTCGAAGGGAATAATAATTTAATCTCAAATTTCAAACACGCACGTATCATTGCGAGGTACAATTAGTTGGTACAATTAGTCAATAACACAAATATACGTAAATATATTGTATAAAGGGGTAACTTCATCTCTTAACAAGCACGCAACCCCCACGCGTGACTCCACTCTGTATTCCACGCTCACTTCAGCTTGATAGCGGCGATGCTCATACTAATCCTGATATCTCTCAACCATGTATCTAAATGATATGTGGAGGTTGTTTTAATTGAGTGTCTTGAGAGTTAATTATAATTTATAATATTAAAATTAGGGCCAGTCGTGGCGCAGGGGTATAAGTGTGCGACTGTAAACGTGACCGGTTGTGGAATTTGTTCAAATCCCACTCGAGGAACCTCTGGTGTCGAGGCAAAGCCCGGCGTTTAGTTCCGCCACTCAGCATGCAATGCTTCCAGTGTTCAGAGCAAAAAGGGGAAAAGAGTGTCTTAACACTCGGTTCCCTCTGCCGACAATGGCCGACGTACAGAGTATACAGCAGTATACAGCGTGAAGCTCATTTTTAATATTAAGATTGAAAAGTTTAAAAGCAATAAAGGTTTAACTTCACCAATCAGAATGATGTCTTTCATTATTGAAAAAGTTGACGAAATTTGCATTTTTTTGTCTAAATTCTATATTTATTGTACTGGGTCCTATATTTATGTATATTGAACGAAAATCTAATATATTTTTTAAAATTTGTTGTCTGTTTGTATGTGTGTTTGTTCACGTAAATCTCAGAAACGGCTTAACCGATTTAATTACAACTATTGTATTTTGGCAAGCTTAATATTATCCCACAGTCATTAACATTTAGTATTTGTTTTACTTTAACCGGTTTATAAACAACAAACAAAATTGTTACTAATAACTTTTATCGAATTGGTCGAAACTTTACTTTTCTTTTACCTATAAGGTATAGATATTGATTTTAAAATAATAATAATATTATTAATTTACTATTCTGCATTATTTTCGTTTTCTATAATAATATTATAAAACGAAAATAATGCAGAATAACAAATTAATAATTATGTAGTTCAAGCGGGCGAAGCCGCGACAGATTCGCTAGTTGATAGTAAAACTATTGGCAAAACATCAGTTAGTTATTAGTATCGCATCAGCTGTCTATAATTCATCCCACTACGCTACAATGCTTTAATATCGCGTATCCCCTGAATATTAATTCATCTGCGATAACTCCGCTGTACTGCAGACAGACAGATAGTGAACTACTATTGTTATGAAAGAACCAAGTAATTTCCGGTACTGAATGCGGTTATTTTTCTTCACGGAACGAATTCTATTTTCATGCTTTGTAGTACAGGTCTTTGGGTATAAAAAATAGTTTGTTGAACTGATATGTTTATAATGATAAAACCATACAGTATTATCTTTTATATTAGGGTATTAATATCAAGTAGTCAACTTACAGCAAATATAAATATTGATACTCTTGAGCCAAGCTCAAGTTGGCTTGGGTGGCCATTTTACAATGCACTTCTTCGTCTTTCCTGTTGGAATTCATTATGGCGAATTAAAATAACATGATAAACATAATGAATGATACCTATTTTTGATACAAATTAGTAACAAACTGTGTAACAAACTGGACTGTCAATTTCTTGTGCATTTTTTTTTTGTTATTGCGATTGACAAAAATAACAAGTTAACAATATTTTATTATTGTCTGGAGATATTTTATTTTTGTGAAAATAAACTATAAGGCGAGTCAATTCTGGTGCAATTGGGCGCATTGATGGTGAATTGATTGTGAATCAGAGACCTACTCTTTTCTTTGTTCTGTTCCCCGCTTTGGTAATACAATATGTACTGTTAAGATTTGCTACTTACATGCAATTATTTGAATTAAAGCAGTGGAGTGGAAGGCGAGGAGAACAGAGTGTCTTGGCACTAAGTTTTCAAATAAAGCTCTATACTCTGGTAGTTCTTATTTGAGCAACAAAAATGTTTCAAATTATTCCACGACAGAATTACACAAATAGATAGAATTGTGCAATTATTATAGCATATCAGAGTTTTTTCAATATATATTGTATTTTCGCATCAAGTGCGTCATATCGTGATGGATGAAGGAAATGGAAATGTTCTGTCACGAGACGTACAGACCGCGGGTGTACAGAAAATTAATAAAATGTGGATTGTGGGCGTACTTGCAAAAACACCCTCTATATTCATAGTTTCATTACATGTTTATCCCAAATTCCGCTTATTTGGTGAAAATTCTTCGGAAAAGCGAGCTTTTGTGGTTGCCAGTATAATTTTATGTATAGCAATGGATGGTGTTAGATTCAAGAGCGTGTTTGGTCTAGACCTTTGGACCAGACTAGATATATTACAGTATAATAAAGTTGTATAAAATAAGTAAAAATGATGCAATCGTGACGCAGTTAGGTTGCGTGAATAGTACTAGGATGGTAAATTCAATCTTCTAAATTGGTACTGGTATTCCTTGTAATAATCTGTACCCTTACAAGTAATAGGAACAGTTTTGAAAGTATTTTTGTTTCCCTGTCAAATATAGCGTGGATATCGTTCTTTTTTTTACTATACCTCGTATCCCACTTATAGCAAGGTAAGCAAAGGAGACCTACTGTCAAGACATTGTGTTCGCCACTTTCAGCCAGAATTTTGACATATTGCTAGTGCTGAGTGGCAAAACTCAACACCACACTTTGTCTTATTCCAGAGCGAGGAAATTAAAAAATAGACATTCCACCAAATAGAAATTGAACCCACCTTTCGTCTTTAACACGACGGCATATTTCATTTATCACATCTTAGTTTTAAAGAAAAGAATACATTTTTATGAGATTTGCTTTGCCGAAAAAAAAAGATTAAGAAGGAAGGAAGGAAGAAGGTCCTCCACGGGAATGATAACAGAAAAAATCAATCGAATTAGTATTGATTAGCTGAATCCACTTTCGTAACAGATATCGAGTTAAAAAGTTAGAAAGTCTCCCGATAATATCTCGTGTCGAAACTTTTTCTTCGCCAAAATTTTTATTAAGGTTATTTTGCAACAAGCGTAAAATGTTAGTTTTAAATGTTTTATTATCTCTATATCTGTTACTCAGTTGCTGACAGATAACGTGTGTATGTACGAATTTGTTAAACTTTTTATTAGCTTCACGCTGTATCTTGCATGTAGCAGCGTAGACAGAGCCTAGGGTTAAGACACTCCGCTCACCACTTTCCGCGGAATTTTGGTGGCGTTTCGTATCGAGTGGATTGAGTGGATGCTAACAACATAAATAAGTTATAATAAGCGTATAAGAATTTCGACGTAGCTCGATGAGAACGTATGGCTTAGTTGGACAAAACGCTTGGGCAGTTTCCAAAGAGGCGCGGGTTCGGATCCCGCTACGTTCGTAAATTTTTATACGTTTTCTTAATAAATTTTTGAAAATAATATTTATTATTAATAATTTTATTTTGTCACTATAATATGTAATATCTGTATTATACATAAAAATAGCATAGGGGGACTTCTTAGTCCTCCGTAATATCCTAAAGGCGAACACTAAGACTATAAACTAAGCTAAACTACATAAAATATACAGCCTGCAGACAACAGGTATCGATTAGGTGAAAATGTACCTGTTTAAGACGTAACCACCTGGACGGCCAAGATATATTGCCTCAATACGGTCGTAGTCTCGGCTGGAACTATGAAATTTGCATACCCCGACGCACCTGGCCAGCCTTCATTAATTATTGAAGTAAACTCGATGCGATCTCGAACAATTCAGGCCTTCGGTAATGGCGTATCAGTTTCGTTAGCAGCGTGCTAGATTCACGCATTTCTGTTAGTCTATTTCTTGCTATATACGTTTCTGATTGTGTATGTCTGTCTGTATGTGAATTAGCGAAAACAGCAATATAACTGTGTTGCTTTAGGGAACGTATGAGTGAGAACTTACATTTAATTATTAATATTAATATTATGGTATTGGTTTACTATTAAATATTTTTAAAAAACCAACTTGCCTGGAACTTTAAAGTTTTCAGTGTATATTCCTAGTCTCTAAAAAATATTTAATAATAATATTCATAATACAAATTAATATTACTATGAAATAACTTAACTTAATTATTTTAAGAATTTATATTCTTATATTTGAAAAAAAAATTACAACAAAGTATCTTAACACTGTCTCATCTCTCAATCTTGCTGTATACAGGAACAGCATGAGGCAAAAAATAAACAATAAAAATAAAATAAAAAAAGACAATAATAGCCATCAAAATCAAATATACGACGAAATCATCCACATTATATACCAGAATATATCAAAAATACTTACTTTAGCACTGAGAGACACCTCGTATCAGACAGAAGTTTAATTTTCACACGGTGTCAGATTGACCGCGTGCGGCCGACCGCGACGGGGGGAGGGAATTCGAGTCCGGCTGCATCGTCGATGCAATTCCTTTAATCCTGAACGAATCGATTGCGGTTGTAATGTGCTCACTTGAACTATACTATATTATGTTTTTAAACATTTTAAAGTGTTATTCTATTATACATTTAGATGATCAAATTTTAATAAGTTTTCTTAATAAGTATAATACTATATTATGATTTGTGAAATTATATAATTATATTTTTTACAATGTAAAATGTCGTAAAGTGATATTTATATTTGCCATTTAGAAACTAATAAAAGTTTTCGATATAATATAGATTTTTTTTTTATAATTATTAGAGGGCTTCGTTTACGGAGCAGCCGTTTGTTTGTCGACCCTGGCTCGTTATTTGAAGTCAAATGGTTCTTCAAACAACAAGCCAGATTGTATGTTTTTTTTAAATACTAACACGATATATTTTTAAAATTCGGATAATATCACTTTCAAAATATAGAAAAAGCATATATAAAGAATAAGAGAACATTTTATTCCAGATGTAAGATTCACTTGAAAAGCTGTAAAAAATATATTTGTATAAAAGATAATTCAGTTAACAGCCGCGGCTTAATATTCATGCAGCGCGGACACGCCAAGCCGCGCCGCACAGATCGTAATGGGCTATCGTGTAGAAGCGGAAATCCTTTCATATATACCCTCTTTATGCACTTTTGTTAGCAAATAATAATTAATAATAAGTACCGCAGTGCCTGTAATGGCGCAGTGGGTAACGACGGTTATGAGTTCGATTCTCAATCGGGGTAATTGATAGCAAGACAGAGCGTTACGTTGAGTATCGCCACTTTACACGCTATGTCGGAAATTTCTTGTACGAAAAATGGAGTGTCTTAACACTAGGTACCAATAAAATAAAATCAATTCTATTAAAATAAAATCGTATCGTAAACTAGAATGTAAATAATAATAGTGGAGCTTTTAAATTATTTAATTGTGAATGTACAATGTTGAAAGTTGTTATATTTAAAACAAAATAATTTTATCTTTGTCATTTTACATGTGATGTGACAACATTCACGTGACATTTCAGAACGAGTCAAAAAGAATTTTTAATATATTATTACTAATGGCTCAAGAGCCACAATAAGCCAGAGCTTTGTTATATTATACTAATAAAACCAGAAAGTTTCTGTCCGCATACACCCAACATCGGTAAGTACTATCACGGAATATGAAATTCGGATTTTGGTTATTTTGGCCGTAATTAAGTAAATAAAGTTCATTAATGGTACCTTACTTTCGTTAAATTTTTATAATTTTTTATTTCAAATGTTTAATATTTTCTTAGGAATAATATTAGAAATAATGTTATCCATTGCCAGACACTTAATTAGAATTATATTGGCTATATTCCACCATCTCAATGAACTGAAAAAGCACAGCTGGGTCAGCACAACTGTCATATTGTATGCCAGGTCGTTCTTTCCTCGGACTTGTATATTGTGGAACCACCTACCACCAAACGTGTTCCCACAAAGTTATGATAATGGGCGTATCAACAAATCCCTTAAAGCCCGCAACGCATTGATGGTTTCTCTAGTTCATGGGCAGCGGTAGTCACTTTACATCAGATGACCCGCGAGCTCGTTTGCCTCCTGGTTTAAAATAAAAAAAAATCTTTTTCTAACTACTTACTAAAAAAAAGTAGGTGCCTAAATAAAAAATATATAGATAAGTATTCATATAACCCACGTCATTATATAAAAAAATCATACAGCTTAAATATAAAACGTAGACAGGATGAGAGCTGGTTAATTAATTCAAATACTCTTTATACGATGAGTTTACGCTCATTAGCTGGATTGCTTAAACAGCTTGAGATTGGCTGCTGTGCCTTGGAGTAGCTTCGTTTTATTTAAATATGTGCATTTAAAGCGATCAAGTACTAGTATACAGCTGCTAGTTTTTACTTATTTCGTCATGTCCACTTACTTGTAGTATGATAGGAATTTTATGAATAGATTTTGAGATTCGTAAAATTTATTAGTTATCGAAATTTATATATATATATTTATGTTTTTTTATCTTAGAGAAAGACGCGTCTTGACACTAGATTCGGTTATATGCTAGCTTTTATCTGCCGGTTCGCCCGCGTAGTCAAATGAAAATAACTAAGAATTAAGTGTGGCATGACATATTTTAAGGTATCTGAAATAATTTTTACCACATGTACAAATAATTACATTGAAACGATTAAAGTGGTGTAAAATAGTCTACTTACTGCCTTTCTCAATATTGGGACTATTGAACACAAAAATATTTTTTCTATTCGAACCAGTAGCTCCTGCGATTAGCTGGTTTAACTAAACAAACTCTTCATCTTTGTCATAATAGTTATATTATTCGAAGCAATAAATCAGACACATAATCCAATTTTGTGTAATAATTTTATTGATTTTTGTGGATGGATAGATTCAAAATGTGCGTACATTTTGAATCTATCCGTATTCTAATACTTATAGTATATTCAGTTACAATACCTAAATACAAACCTTGCATCGACTACTGTCTCTTATGTAATAAATCCAAGAACACCGAGACACCGTCTAGTATAATCGTTAATCAGAAACAAAATCAAATGACGTCGTTTTAAATACGGTAATATCTAAAATCTACATACATTCTATAAGCCAGAAGCATTGGTAAGTACAGAATATATTCTCAAACTGTTAGTAAATTTATTAGACGCTCCCACAATTGTTTCTATAAACTAAGAGCTGCGAATATTCAAATCGCTTTCCATTACCTTCAATACGTATTGGTAATATAACATCAATATTAGACCGCTATCTTAGAAGCAACCCGTGCATTTACTCTCTCTTGAAATTGTAGTATGAAAGCACTAATTGAATTTGTAATTCTATAAACTATAAATATAAAATAAACGATATGTACATATTATTACAGTGTGTGACTGCAAACACGGTAGTGTTAGGTTCGGTTCCCACTCGTGGGAATGAATTTTTTTCGTTTTCCCGCTATAGTAAGTTATAACAGTCATGGCGTTTGGTCACCTAACACTCTCCAAAGAATTTAAATAATTCCAAAAAAATATATTATATGGTGGTTGAAGGCAAAACATGACTTTGAGTACCATCTGGAAAATAAATAAAAATATTAAACCAGAATATTCGGATAATTTATACATAAGATTTAAGGTTAAGGGGAATACATTAATTTAAAATATCATCTTAATATTAATAATAAACTCTTCCTCAAATATTTATTTACATAATATGATATAAATAAAATATTTTAAAAGATATTATAAAATTATAAGTAATTAAGTTTCACAATAATAAACAAACTGTTTTATTTATGAATTATATTATTCGATTAATTTCAAATTTCATATAACAAGTACAAGAAACTCACCTTAAAGTTAAACAGAACGAAAACAATGCGAATGAAGTTGTACGGGAACTCCTTTTAATAACTAAATGTCCAGCGCAGGCCTTCTCGGTAGCATATTGAGGTACAGATGGTGTTGGAGCTAACTAAATAAAGTACTAAATCTATATGAATACAGTAACTTGATGCATACAGCTTGATATTTTATCTAACATAAGATAGTCAAGAATATACTAGTACCAAGACAATCTATTCTCTGCCTTTCTATTGAAATTCGTGACGTTTCGTTACTTATGTTCAGGTACAATTGTGTAATATGTAGGTATAAAGCCTGCTTTTTAAGAAGTTAGTCGCAATAAAATCGAAAATGTGCGGTGCGTACGGTACAGCGAGTTAACATTGGGTTTCCCTCTGGCCACGCTACTATATGAATACAGCTTGAAGTTTTAGTCATATACATTCAATATTTATATTGACTAAATTATTTTTTAATACTGAACTTGTAACCACTGACTTCACTTGCTAAAGCAACTCTGCATCCATACAGATTTGATTTCCAACTCTGTCTTTCCATCTACAACGAGTTGAATTGCGAGGGCATTCTTTGAGTGTATTAATTTTAATTAGCCCTCGTAATTAGGTCGCCGTAACTGCTCCACTCCCGATGAGATATCGCCCAAACTCCGAACAGTTGTTTTGCCTAAATGTCTTTTGTCTGTTCTAAAGTAATTGCCCGATTCTGTTATTTCGTATTGTTCTTAATGATTTTTAGGCGTGATGTTGTGAAAATATTTCATGATGTATATATAATATAAATTTAGAAGGAAAGTTATAAATTATTTTATGGACATTTTTTTGACAATTTTAATGCAATACTAACTTTTGACCACGACTTCGCTTGCATAGTCAAAGGGAAGTAAGTAAGAGTTGTGCATAGTACATACATACATACATGTACATTGGGACATTTAACGTGATATATTAAGGTCTAAAGCCTCCGCCTATAAACAGAAATCCAAATGCTAAAAAAAATCTACAAACGGATTCTGAAGCTTTTAAAATTATAAGTAATCTGTTCTGCTTTATAATAGCAAAAATATAAATATAATTTTGTTTAATTAATTTTGAACCTGAGATGCACGATAAAATCTCTTTGGAACGTCATCTATAACTCGATCTTCATCATTGCTTGACAAAATGGTCTGTCTATTCAAACCACAGCTAAAAATAAAACCTTTTTTTTATCTATCAGAAGGTTATATAGTTCCCAAGCTTAAGAAATTCGCAAACTTAAAAAAGTTTCCGTATCCAGCGAGAATTGGTTTCTTGGTGACCCATTCAAAGTTAATCACACTGGCCGCTGCCTAACGACCCTCTATTATATAAAACCTCCTCCTTATTGGAACTCTGTGTGTGCATTCTCGTTCCTAAAGACTCCGAGGATAAGTTAGATAATGGTCTCCATCAAGAATTTCCTACATGAAAGTCGTTTGGTAATCAAATAGTTCTATGTGGAGTAGACAACGTTCAAAGGAATGTACTTTAGGTTTTATCAATGTTGTAGATTTTTACAATAACAGCAAACATGTATTTTAGATACATAAGTAGATGTCTAACTGCTCACGATGGTTGTGAGTTCATATAAATCAAATCAGCTTCACGCTGTATCCCTCACACAACAGGGTAGGCAGAGGGAACCTACTGTTAAGACACTCCGTTTCCCACTTTCCGCCTAATTTTGGAGGGATTGCGTGTTGAGTGGCGGAACTCAACGCCGCGCTTTGCCTCGACACTAGAGCGAAGAAATGGAAATATAAATTTAAATAAATATTTCACCTCTTCAAGTGGGTATTGAACGTGGGTTCAAACCTGTCGATTTTACAAACACTTTGTACCCATGCGCCACGACTGGCCCCATGGTGAGTTCATATAAAATGTTCAAATTTCTAATATTTCCTTCCCTGGTTTTGATAGAAAACGTAAAACATTAATCATTGTCACATACGCAATGGCTCTATAATGGAGCAAAGGGTAAAAAACTAAGTTAATTTTACGTTTATTATTTTTGCTACCTTGCAAAGAAATATGCCAAGTTTCATATAAGTTATCCACTTCAAGTCTTCCAGTACAGTACTTGTGTAGAAAATTTTTTTTAAGCTAACTACATACTATATATAAACCTATCGATAAATTATAGCGTTAATAAATAAATAATTTCAATAAAACGTAACACGTCGAGTTCAAGTAAATTGCTTCTGCCAATTTAAAATGTTCAAGAGGTAAACAAAGATGACAGCAACAAGGGTCGCGTTCACAATTTAAAGCCATTACGGACGTAATTCCGCAGTCCGAGTGCGGTATTTCAATTACAGCCGAAAGTGCTATGTCACGAATGTTGAACTAATCCGGCGAGAGCGAGGGCGGGGGAGACACTCGACACTCCCGCCACTCACGACACTCGCGACACTAGCCGCCAAAGCGGTGATTTGCAAATAACTGTGGATCCAAGCGTGCTTTTGTTTTTGCTGCCACTTCGAATGCTATGCTAATGAAACCCGACGAACAGTAAATGATGAACTTTGTTTTCGTAACGTATTACTGTTTTTGTTCGATACAGATTATTATACAATAAATGAGACCAGTCGTGGCGCAGTGGCACAAAGTGTGACTAAAACCGAATGGTTGTGGATTCGATCCCCACTCGAGGAGATAAAATGTTTACTTAAATTTGTATTTCCATTTCTTCGCTCCGGTGTCGAGGCAAAATGCGGCGTTGAGTTCTGCCACTCAATACGCAATGCCTCCAGAATTCAGCAGAGAGTGGGGAACGGAGTGTTTTAACACTAGGTTCGCTCTGCCTACCCTGCTGGGTGCGGGATACAGCGTGAAGCTGATTTATTTATTATTTTTTTACAATAAACAAAAGCAGTCTCCATACAATATGCACACTAATTATATTTAGTGCTAAAGAGAAGAGTAAATATTTTTTTTTACATTCTTAAAGTGTTATTACACTTAGCTCCGACCAACTAAGCGCTTGCACGGTATCCAAAGAGGCGCGGGGTCAAATCCGGCTACGTTCAAATTTTTATACGTTTTCTTAATAAGTATTTTTCTTTCCTAAGTGTGGAATAACACTTTGAAAATGTTAAAAAATATTTAAAAAATAGTATTGTCTCTTGCCAAACAATAATTCTAAGTAATTAATTACCTTTGGGTAACGGAAATTTGTACAAATCTCACTACAGAGATACTAATAACGTAAATAAATTGTAATAAACGTATATGAATTCCGACGTACATAGCTTGATGATAACGTATGGCTTAGTTGGTCAGAGCGCTTGCACAGTTTCCAAAGAGGCGCAGGTTCAAATCCAGCTACGTTAAAATTTTTATGAGTTTTCTTTATAAGTAAGAGTAAATATGTTTTTATATTATATAGATTTCTTAAAAATGTAATAGAAACTTTCTTGGTACTTCCAGCCATAGTATGTATCAAAATTACTTTATATCGATTCTCTTTTCCAGCATCAGAAAGCTCTCTCGGCGCAGGAGCAGCGGGCGCAGCAGGTGCTACAGTAGCTGGTGCAGGCGCGGCGCTCGCGCTGGCACTAGCCGCGTGGCGCGCCGCTAAACGCCGCCGCAAGCCACGCAAGCCCCCCGCCCCGCAGGAGAAGACCGCCGATCATGATGACGCTGAACCTGACTTAATACCTAATAATTACTGTAAGTTGATTAGTTAAATATGTTTAATTTAAAAGCTTTCTGGCTACTTATATATATTTTAAAAATATCATTTTAAATGATTATTGAAAGAAACTATATAAAATGAAAATTCATTTTTTTTGTAATAATTTATTTTTTCTCTATATAATAATTTATTTTTTCTCTATATTTTTTATCTATATACGTATAATATTATGTATAATCACATTATAGTCCCACTGTTTTAATAATATTGTAAAAAAAAGTTTTACCATAAAGTTTCTACCTCGGATGAGATTGTGCACTTGGAAAACACTATGACCAAATACCATACTACATTAGACAGAAAGGACCTATGGGGATTTTGTAGTCCTGTCCGCGCTCCCTTATGTAGGTACTACGTAGGCTCATTGTGAAAGGGTAAGTATCCTGCCTTGTAATAGTGATGATATAATAGTGATGTGTTTATAAAGTCGCTTTATAAACTTTATAAACACATCACTCAATCTGATAAGATTCACCAACAACTTCGGTCTAGATTATTTTTTTCTTTTCTTTATTAGTGTGTAATGACGTCAGCCATGACGCAGGGGCGCAATTGTGTGACTGTAAACGTGACTAGTTGTCAGTTCAATGCCCATTCGAAGAAATTAAATATTTATTTTAATTTATATTTTCATGTCTTCGTTCTTGTGTCAAGGCAAAAAGCGGCATTAAGTTTCGCAACTCAACCTTCATAATTCGGTGGAAAACGGGGAATGGAGTGTCCTAACACTACGTTTCCTCTGCCTACCCTGCTGTGTGCGGGATACAGCATGAAGCTGTTTTTTTATTACTACCATATATTAATTATCAAATCCTTCAGTTAAGCGATCCGGTTTTAATTTCTCTCTGGCTTATCATTTACGAGACGATTTAGATATAAATAGTTTTCTTCTATAATTTTATTGCATTGAATTAAATATTAATAAACTTAAGAATAAATTAATTTCCCCAGATTTAATTAAAGTGAGTCCGTCGTGTGGCACAGGTGTGACTGTAACAGTTGTGGGTTCGATCCCCACTCGAGAGTACGAATAGTTATTTATTAATATGTCCATTTCTTCACTCTGGCACCAAGGCAAAAACCCGGCGTTGAGGTCCGTCACTCAACACTCAATGACTCGAAAAATTCATTGGAAAGTGGGGAACGGAGTGTCTTAACACAAAGTTCCCTCTGCCTACCTCCTTACGTTCGGCATACGGCGTGTGAAGCTGATAATTAAAATAAACCATGAAATATGAACAATGAGACAAAAAATATTAATATGCGCTTATACTATATAAATATATATTATATAAATAGCTGTTGAATAGTCCGCAATAATAATAATTGTATTTTTTTACTATTAATAGAAAATAGCACAATATTATAAGTTATTTTTAACATTTATCACTAAGCTTAATTACAAATTTGTGTTCTGTTTTATAAAATACCTACTGCTAATGATTTATCTTAGCGCTAAGAAAAATTTTACTCTGAGGTATTCCCCGGAGGCTCTCAGGTTACAAGCGGACAGATTATAATAAACCGACTTCCATAAAAACAGAGGTAAAATGTAGAGATATAGATATTACGTCTCCGCTAGGTGCTCCGTCGCTCTCGCCCACTTTCATTTATTATAAAAACTGTCCTAGGTGAGGCTTGCAAGGAATATAAAAATAACATGGCATTGGAAATTTGTGTTAGATATAGACTATGTTTGGTTATATCGTCTTTTAAAGTCTTGAATTAATCCAACTCGTATTATGTGCCTAATATCTACTTTTTTAGCTTCACGCATTTTCCCGTACATGGTTTAGTTGGCAGAGAGAATCATTGTTCATAAAGCACTCCATTCCCCAGTCACCATCCTATTTTCGATGTATTACGTGTTAATTTGCGGAACTCAACGCCGTGCTTTGTATATTTACCATAGCAAGGAAATAACTCGTTCCTGATTCAATGGTTGCGTTAACAATGTCTCACACTACCATTGCGCCACAACAATACCCGAGCATAATAAAAATTTATAAAACACCATTTTTATCGAAATTCAATTTCCATTTATTACTAAAAAACCAAATTGTCTAAAGATAACAACAGCACCAAAAAAACCAACCTAAGACCGTCCAAAAACTAACCACATTCCGTATGCTAATATGCTGATATCCCCACATAATATCAAGCGCGGTGTTTAGCACTCCATAATGTCGCCTCTATAGTTTGCTGCGGAGAGGTGATAATTGCAAGCGCATCCCGGGACGGTTCCCGCGGCGACAATACGACCCGGCTCCATGCATGCGTAATGTAGCTCTAATGCTGGCGGCTTATATCTAACATTGCCTCAATTATTCAAGCACCGCCACCGGTCTAATAAGTACACTTTATTACTTCACCCACTAGTCAAATGCGAGCGTGTTTCGCTAACAGAACTTGGCAAAGTTGGCTTTCGTTTTGAGCTTTGCCTGATTGCTTTTAATATTTTAATGTGAAATTATGTTGTTATGTTATGTTGAGGGTATAGGGGTGCAGTGGTGCAAACGCGTAACTGTTGGTTGTGGGCTCGATTCCCATTCGGGGAAATGAATTATTCTTTATTAATATTTTCATTTCTTTGATATGGTAACAGGGCAAGACGTGGCGTTGAGTTGCGTTTCGTTGAGTTCCGGGATCCGTGCGGAGTTCCCTCTGCCTACCCTACTATATGCAGGACACAGTGTGAAGCTAAAAATAATTTATAATAGTAATGCATCTTCGGTGTGTTTCTATAATTTTGTAAATTGTCTTTAAAGTTATTGACATAGTAGTTTTGTCAATTGAAGAAATAGAATTGTCAGAAGAGGTTAATGTCAGGATTATTGATGGTATGATATATATATATATATATATATATATATATATATATATATATATATATATATATATATATATATATATATATATATATATATATATATATATATATATATATATATATATATATATATATATATATATATATATATATATATATATATATATATATATATATATATATATATATATATATATATATATATATATATATATATATATATATATATATATATATATATATATATATATATATATATATATATATATATATATATATATATATATATATATATATATATATATATATATATATATATATATATATATATATATATATATATATATATATATATANAAATAAATAAATAAAATAATATATGCATGGCAATACACATAAATAACATAGTTAATTATGTATAATAAAAAGCAGGGTTGAAGCCAGAGGTGGCACGAGGTGTGACTGTAAAACGACTGGTTGTGGGTTCGATCCCCACTCGAGGAGATGAAATATTTACTTAAATTTATATTTCCATTTCTTCGCTATGGTGTCGAGGTTAAGCGCGGCGTTGAGTTCTACCACTCAACACGCAATGCCTCCAGAATACGGCAGAAAGTGGGGAACAGAGTGTCTTAACAGGTTCCCTCTGCCTACCCTGCTGTGTGCTGGATACAGCGTGAAGCTGATTTAACTTGTCTATGCGCAATCTGTGCTTATTCGACTTTGTTATTGTTAGACATTGCTGTTAATAATCATTATTTTTTTATCTATTTAAGTCAGTTTCATAACATAGTTGGAATAATAGTAGGTGATTTGGTTCCATGTGATAGCATTTCTCAAATTGGCGGAGAATGAAGAATAAAATATTTTATCATTAGGTTATTTCTGATACTAAGCAGAAAATATAGAAAATGTATAAAAAATTGTAGATATGAAGAATTATATCTAACTCGTTAAATATAATATCTACTTATAATCTATATCCAAATAGGCCAAATTAAATATTAAAATGAATACGAAAACTTACAATTTGAAATTACTTTTGTTCAGTCAACAGTTGCTCCTTTCAGCAAATAAAATTAAATGTTTACCACAAAGTACCCAAAAAACCGTTTCCTGACATTTAAGTGGCTTATGTTGGCTAAACGCTAATACATACTTCAAAGAAATACCTACTAAAGTATTCTAGTCCTTCAGAAAGCCTGCATAAAAGTTCACAAAAGCGAGTGTCAATCTTTGAACGGAATAAACGTAACCTTATTTATCTTTCAAATACTTTTCTTGTTTAAAGTAAAAATAGGTATGTTATGATTTTTGGCAATTTTTACAATAAAATGTTGTATTTATTTGCTATTATGAGTAGTATAATTATCTTCAAAGTTATAAATTATAATATAAAAATAACACTTAACGCAGCACAGTATCTGAATATAAACTTGATTTCCACTTAGAGATCCACCACTAAATACACAATGTCTCGAAAATTTTGAGGAGGAGAATATGGAACGGAGTGTCTTAACACTAGATTTCCCTACACTTACACTGTAGGATATAATAATATCTTAATATATAAGATATTTTTATAGATTAATAAACGAGTGTTACTATTTTATAACCACGTTCCATTCACTTTGGTTTCAAGGCAGGAGCTAAAATATTTTTTACTTAATTTTTTGTTGAAAATCTTACCTTATTACAAATAATATATTTTTTGGGGAGAAGATTGTTTAAATATTTCTTATATTATGTGTAGAATAATGAAAAGTTTTATGAGATGAGCTTTTAAATTTGTCAGGCTCATTTTATAAAAAAACTAAAAGATTTTTAATTATGGCAATGTAACAAAAAAAACTGTATGTGATTTCCGACAGGTTCAACTAATAAATAAATATAAATGTTATTATAGTTCTGTTGTTGTTGTTGTTGTGAATACATTAAGAAAGTATATATTTTGAAGTAACATCCATTCAAAGGCAGGCAACATTTCAGTGCGGGCGACACGCACCTCAACATGTACGCTTAGTAAGCGCACCGAACTAAACAACCGTACTATTGAACTGTTCACTTCTGTTCAAAGGCAGCCTATATTGCTTCATACAAACGTTTCAAATGCTCAAACAATGGACATTGAGATGGAGAAAAAAATGAAATATTGAAAGTAATTATGAAAAAAATGAAATAAGAAAAAAATGAAATATTGAAAATAATGATAATGATGAATAAGAGATGACCCAATTAATGTAGACTCGTCTCTAGTATGTTATGAAAATTTACTTGATTTAAGTGTATATTATATATTAATAAAATAAATAAATTACATATTTATAACAAATATGCATAATTTATAATTTCCAATATAATTCAATATGTAATAACAACATATGTATAGTTAAAAAAATTGCTTCATTACTTCACTTTCCTTCACTTTGCCTTCACTGCAAGGCAGAAGCTATTAAGGTAGTATTGAGGCACTGCATTTCCCCCTTTTCACCTAACTTTTTTAGTGGTGAAACTCAACGCCGCGCTTTGTCTTGTCCCGAGGCGAATATATTTAGTCACTTAAACACTTATAACTATCGCTGAATGCTTCATTGATTTTCTTTAAATTTATTGCTTTTTCATAATATTTTTTAGATATTATGTATACTTTAACGAGATTTAAATAAAAATAAACATTTTTCTCGCCTATATTCTATCATAAACATTTACGCGACCACAGTTTGTATGCAGTATAATTGCACTCATAAATTTAATTCTTATATTGTACTCGGGCTTCAATATTTTTTTGTGTTAAAAATACTTTACAGCAAAATTCTCGGTTATATTACAGCTTACAATTTTATAGTGCAGTACTAACTGTGTACAATTTTATAGTGCAGTACAAACCGCGGCGTTGAATTCCGTCACTACTCACACAAGAACCCGGAATTGGGTGGTGTGTGGGAAACGGATTGTTTTTAAACTAAGGGCCCTTTGCCTACCCTAATATGCAGGAAAAAATTGAGAAACTGCTTTTCACTAACTAGATATATAAAAATAACAGTTACTTACCCTTCACCTACCAATTTGAAAATCTCATCTAATTCGAAGTAAACGAAATTGGAATCTTTCCCAAAATTATTTAATATTGACCTCGTCTCGGAGTAGGGCCAAATAGAAGAGTTTATGTTTCTTAATTACTTTTCAGACTCACCTAAGGTCTGGGGAAATAGATCGAATATATTAATTAACAAATAGCAGTGACGCGCCACTTGGTTCTCTCTGGCTATCGTGCCTCGCTTCTAGCTTCACGCTGTATCCCACACATATAAGAGGCAGGGTCGGCAGAAAGAACCTGATAACCTAGGCTAAGACATTTCCATTCTCCTCATCCGTCGAATTCTCAATGTATTCGTGTTGGGTGGCGGAACTCAACGCCGAACTCTGCCTAGTGTAATCTAATTGTACATGTAGATAGTAAAATTATTATCTCCGTCACGCTACTACTCAAGTTTTGACTATATTAAATAACAATTAAGCCGTACACAACTGATTTAAAAAAAAACAAACAAAACAAAACCAACACCTCTTATTATGTACATATTCAAATTTGTAACTTTAACAACGCTAATTAAAACATTGAATTTTAATTGTATAAGTTAGAAATATCTGGAGTTTACAAGTTTAAGTATAATCCAGATAGCTACAAGAAACTGGGATAATAATATTCCCCTATTTAAGTTTCCCTCCTCCGGGGGTTGTTAACGAGTTGAGCTATCGAAAATGTAAGGAACTTTATCGCTACAAGGCTTTGCGATGTCTCACGCCTTTTTGTAATCTTTCACGGCGACGACGGCGCGGCTAGAATGTACATACAATTTTTCTTTTAATTATTTATTTATTATTTTTTATTTTTTATTTCTTAAGATGGAAAATGAGCTTAAATATTTTATAATCTACATATTTCTTATATAGTAATCAAACAATGGTTAAAATTTATAATTGAATCCTTTCCCTAGACATTAATCGTAGGCCAATAAGATTTTATCTAAATAAATGCTTTGTTTATAGATTTAAATACCATTTTCGGGAATTTTAGAAAGCTTATATAGAAGGAACCTGCGCCTCTTGGAAACTGTCCAAGCATCTGACCACTAAGCAATACGTTCTCAACAAGCTATGTCGAAATTCTTATATACTTGTCGTAGCACCTCTGTAGGGAGATGTTACAAATTTCCGCCGCCGAAATATATTAATTACAATTAAACTTCACGCTGATGTTACTTACTTTCCACACTTTCGGCTGAATTTTCGAGGCATTCCGTGTTGAGTAGTGGGACTCAACGCCGCGCTTTGCGTCATTAACAGAGTGAGGTGAAAAATATTAATTTAAATATGGTAATAATATAATATATTATAATAACTTAGGCCAGTCGTGGCGCAGCGACACAAAGTATGACTGTAAGACCGACGCTGTATCCCGCACACAGCAGAGTAGGCAGAGAGAACCTAGTGTAAGACACTCCGTTACCCACTTTCTGCCGAATTCTGGAGGCATTGCGTTAAGTGGCAGAGCTCAACGCCGCGCTTTGCCTCGACTCCAGAGCGAAGAAATGGAAATATAAATTTAAGTAAATATTTCATCTCCTTGAGTGGGGATCGAACCCACAACCAGTCGGTTTTACAGTCACACTTTGTGCCGCTGCGCCACGACTGGCCTCATAGTAAAATAAATATATGTTCATTTTAATTAAGTCTAAGTATTTTAACGTACTTATTTGTGCATATAATTACAGGATAAAGAAAATATCAATTAATTATTGAAAATACAAAAAGAATCGATTAAAATTATTTAAAATTAAATGACAAATGTGATAGCTGATTGACATCGACACCTTGTCTAATGATTTTTGCATTTTTTGCTTCACTCGTTTCGTTCGTTTCGATGCGTTTTGAGTGCTTTCCCGTTTGTTTCCTACTTCTTACGACCTCTGTTTCAACACTTGACACTATTTTTTTTTAACTGAACACCGCGCCGCGATTAAAATATTTAATATTTCATTTCTTCCAGGTGGAACTGAACCCACAACCTGTCGCATTTTAAGTCACTCGCTTGTGCTCCGCCGCCATGACTGGGGACTGACTGGCTCAAATACTTTGCTAGTATATTAAAATATTAATCTACTTTTCCCGAGTGTCCCCCGACGGTGAGGCAGTGAGTGTAGAGCATGATCAATAGTCTCCAAGTGTTCGGCAACTGCCATTATTATAACAAACGAGCTATAAATTTTTCCTTTTATAATATAAAAATTATATTAATTTTATGATACAATTTTGTCTTCACTTAAATGTAGCGTTGAAGAGAGGAAAAATGTTCTTCTTCTTTATTTGAATGTCTTCTTTATCCCGCATATAGCAGCCCTGCTAGGCAGCCGCATAGGCAGAGGGAATCTAATGTTAGGATACCCTGATATCCAAGATTAAAAATATTTACCATTTCACCTTATGGGCCGCATATGGGCCCATATATGGAATAAAAAGAATCTTATGCTTAATTAGGTTTCATTACTTGAAATTGAATTTTTACTACATAACTAGACGTATTATGTACATAGTTTTATTATTAATAATAATTTATTATATATCTATATATTAATATTATAAAGCCGAAGAGTTTTTTAGGCTGAACGCGCTATTCTTTGACATACACAACTCTTACAAATTTCATTTAGTAAAAACTACAATTAACATTAAATAAAATTCATACCCTGGTTAGATTAAAAATTAAATTGAAATAAGTATAAAATATAAGAAAAATATTTTATACGTAAATGACTATCAGGCGCATTCAGTTTCGCATTTAACTCGGTGGAACATAAAACCGGGTATCTAGCATCTGGTAAAGTTCGCTTCGTTTTTAATGTTCTATTCGTTTAGAGATAACTGGGAGCATTTATTTAGCTTCAGCGGTATGTTTACTGGGTGGATTAGTGGTGCGACTGGACCACGTCCGGGAACCTAACGAGGCACTCGCTCTAGCTACTCTGTACTTACATTACCAGATCAGTCTTCGCTTGTCTAACGTAGCCAATATTTTTTATTTGTTTTTTTTTAAGGTTCACAGTTTACACTGTATGTAACAGGGTGGATATAGGGAATCTCTCTTTCCACTAGCACCGTCTATTTTTTGAGATATCACGCGTTGAATTTCGAACTCAACATAGCGATTTTTCTTATTACCAGAATAAGAAAATGAAAATAATTCATCCCCTAGATGGGAAGCGAACTCACAATCATCGCGTTTTCAGTCACGCGTTGTGCCGCTGCGCCACGATGGCCTAACCAACATTTGTAACGTCGCCATTAAACGCTCTCATTATTGGATCTCGGACTGTTAACTAACGACTCCACACATTACCTGCAGTCTACTGCAGTGAAGTTACGACTACAGCGTATTACTGAACGGAAGTGTATGCATTTATAACTATTTCTCACATTTATTGTACAAAAGAATAGAAAACATTGGCTATTTAAAATTGAAACTAAAAATTTTATAATACAGGTGTCGTTTGTCGCGCTGATCGATATGAAGGGAAAGACGTAACGGTCGATGGAGATTTAAACAATTATTTATCAATATATGTTTATTATATAGAGGCCGAGGCCAGTCATGGCGCAGCGGCAGAGGTGTGACTGTAAAACCGAATGATTGTGGGTTCAATCCCCACTCGAGGAGATGAAATACTTAAATTTATATTTCCATTTCTTCGCTGTGGAGTCGAGATTAAGCGCGGCGTTNTATATAGAGGCTGAGGCCAGTCATGGCGCAGCGGCAGAGGTGTGACTGTAAAACCGACTGATTGTGGGTTCGATCCCCACTCGAGGAGATGAAGTATTTACTTAAATTTATATTTCCATTTCTTCGCTCTGGTGTCGAGGTTAAACGCGGCGTTGAGTTCTGCCACTCAACACGCAATGTATAATATATATGGTAATATATATATACATATATATATACATAAGCATACAATACATAATACATATACATATATACATTAAATATATATTCAAGTAGAAAAAAAAATAAATGATAATAATACATGTAGGTATTTATAGTATCTTAATAGCAAATCGGTGTTTTAACACTAGTTTCCTAGATTCCTCTGTCTACCCTGCTACATGCGAGATACAGCGCAAACCTAAAAAAAATGGCCAATCCTTTATCCTGTTACGTCACACCAATGCATTGATATCTCGAGTCATAATTTTATAAATCTAATTCCAACAGCAGTGCTCCACCCAAGTCACAAACGCGACGGCACGCAATAATTAAACAGCAAATGAGCGTCTCCGCACGACTCGCTGCCAACCAGCCGGATCGATCGCTAAGTTACTAGCTAAGAGAAAACTTCTCTTATTAGCACTTGATTTTATTCACGAATTAATCTTAGTCTCACTGCTAACGAGTCAACACTCGACATCCAATACGGGCTTAACTTATTATTGGATAAATGTGATTTTATATTAGATAGATATGATTTTGATTGCAAAATGCGATTGGTATTGATGACTTCTTGTTTTTTCAGTTTTAGATTAAAGTTTTTGTGATGTTTTGTCGATGTTTAATTGCTGTTATTATGTAAACACCTATTTATATTAAATCTCACTACGTTCAATTTTTTTATATATTTTTGTTTATTTTTTAATAAAGATTTTTTTCTGTCAAATATGGAATATCATTTTAAAAATGTTAAAAATATTTTCTCTTTAAGAATTTTGTGAAAATTGTGAAGTGAAGTGTTTTAACACTAGGCTCCCTTTACCTACCCTGTTACACAGGGGACAGGTGAAGATGATAGAAAAAGAAAAAAAAACTTAATTACCAGCAACTGAAGACGGTTGTCAGTATGATACTAATATTTTTTTTTATTTTATATCTTTTTTTACCGTACAACTTCCTGAGTACCGTAGAACAAAACATGATTTTGTCAATACAATGTGATGTGGTATGAGAACGCCATAACCAAAAAACAGAACAGCACAGAACAGACAGTCAGTCATGCTGCTAGTATGGCAGATGGCGTAGGTATGCCGCAGAATAATCGGTACAGCGCAAGACGCAAGTCAGGACAAGGAATAATTAATAGGAGCGGCAGGAGGCTCGCGGGCGGCGCTAATGTGCCCAAGTTTATTCAAATTGCTTTCATTAATAGCGCTACTTTGCGCTCCACCGCAACGTCGCGCCTCCTGTGGCCGCATGAATTTCAATAAAACAATTCATGTTTTGTTTAACATTTTATGACGTAGTTTCTTCGAATGTTTCGATACTAAACTAGGCTGTAATTTCTTTTTTAATTTTAACTAATTTAATATAAAAACAAAATCATCTTTGGATACAGATATTTTTTTTATTTTTATTAGATCTAGGTACAATCTTGTATGTAATATGTAAAAATATGTATATACCTTCCTTATCTGTAAATTTCATGAACTGACTCAACTCTTTCCTTTTTTTAAGATAATCAGATAGATTTCTGTATGCTGTTACAAAACCTTTTGACTAAAATTCACACGCAAAATGAAATTGGAAATGACTACACATAAATTTTCTGACTGTAGATTAGTTAATTTTTGCTATAGTTTATATTTTAAAGTTTATTTCTCAAAAAAATCATCTCATTGAAAAAATCTAATAATTTTGGTGTTATTTCATCAAATGTCCACAATGAATGGTCAAGCTGTACGTTTACATCGTTCACGGCGGGAGAGTTGCGGTCGCGGATACGACGCTACAGAGTCCGCGGCGTTTTCAATTGCTAGTGCACTGAATATTCATACGCCATCAATATTCATGAGCGCCGCACCGCGCCAATATCAAAATATTTTTCAATAATATCCTTCTTCGTCTGTCGTTGTTGTTGGGTTGTGTGTCGTTGCCTTTGTATTGTTGTCTTTGTGGTCGAATGCTATGGTTTTTGCTAATATTAGATAATTACTAAATTAAATGCCTCAATGCGAGTAAGATAAAGGTTCTGATTTTTGAAAGAGCTGAAGAAAGGACGGAATGCAAGATCAGTGTGAGATATTAGAACAAGTGAATTAGGTGGTACACTTGGGAAGTATGTTCAGTAGAGATGGAAGATACGAGATGGATGTGGAAAGGCGTATTGCTGCCGGTAACAAGGTTAACGGAGCCTTAGCTGCATTGATGAGACGGCGAAACGTCAGCACAGCTGCGCGTTTGGCCGTACACAATGCAGTTTTGGTACCGACTCTGTTATACGGCAGCGAAACGTGGGTATTACAGAAGAAGAATGAAAGAAAGATGAATGCTGTGGAGATGCGATCTCTTCGTAGGATATGCGGAGTCAGCTTAGCTGATCGAATCCGCAATGAAGAGGTACACAGAATGGCAGGTACTAGCGAGGATGTCACNCTTCACTTTTACTGCCTCAAAGGTCAAATATGCTTCACGTACAATATGTATTTTTGACGTGATGTCTAGTGTTATTGAATATACATATATTTTGGTTATTTTCTTTTAGTTAGATATATGGACTAGCTTTTTTGTACTGGTAAGTGACTATTAAATGAAAAGCTCAAGTTACATCTTATAAAAAAAGAAACGGGATGGGTTCGATTTCCACTCGAGGGAATGAATTAATTTAATTTCCTCGATGTGATAAAAAAACAAAGCTCGGCTCTGAATTCCGCCATCCAACACGCAACATCTCCAAAACTGGACTAATACTAAAGAACGGAACGTCTTAACACTCGGTCCACTATGCCTACACATATACGGAATACAACGTGAAGCTAAACAGAATATCGGAATATCTACCACAATATTAAGTACTTAGCAAGCGAAAAAACGTCAATGTATGAAATAAATGGGCTTCGAGAGTGAAATATTCGCATATCCACAAAAAGTCGTACAGCAAGACTAATCTTAGAGAGCAGTACCACAAAGCGCGCAATCTGTCAGATGACACAAATAAATGACAGTGAATTGAACATAGAATGAATATAAACTTTAATAGAAAAATACCGCTTTTTAAGGTATTCGTGACATGTAGAAAGTAAGTACATTATTTTGTCATAGAGTGATTTTTTCCACAATTCACGCAATGTCCCGTAAATAAGGCGAAAATTAAAGATCGGAAAATTAAATTTATATTTCCATTTCTTCACTCTGGTGTAAAGGTTAAGCGCGGCGTTGAGTTCTGCCACTCAACACGCAATGCCTCCAAAATTCGACAGAAAGTGGGGAACGGAGTGTCTTAACACTAGGTTCCCTCTGCCTACCTTGCCGTGTGCGGGATACAGCGTGAAGCTGATTTTTTTTTCACAATGATAAAAGAAATTCTAGAAGCGGTGATGATGACTGGGAGCTTTAATTTATTAAATATACAAAGTTTTTGCTAAATATAATAAAAGTTTATGGCTGAGCTCAAACAAACATCGCGATACGAGGTTGTGTCTTAGTTATTAGTATTGTGTGTACGGCGACCGCCGCAGCCGCACTGCCTGCCGTTATAATTACTTTCATCAGCCTCTAATTGCTTCCTCCCGACGTAGTCACCGCTGGGAGCACACGGGCGCGCATTACGAAACCGAAACGATTGAGTTACAATTCATAAAAAATATATATTTTGCATAAAAATTACGAAAATCATAAAAGTTTAATATATTTGAGGGGAATTGGTGTAATTACTGCGATATGCCGCCGCGCAATACCGCTGACCGCGGGCACGTAAGCGGGAGCGGGCGCGTGCTCGTAAGCGGGGGCGGGCGGCATAAATCCGCCTCTATCATATAATGCGGGAGTTTTTATTGAGGCGAGAACGGCATTCATTACTGAACAATTTACGGCCGCCGGCCCGCGCCCTGCCACCCGGGCCCAGCAACCGCCCCCTTATGAATATGAGATGACCTTTCTTTATATTACAACGGTTGTTAAATTTCAAAATTGCTATGCTAACATTATGGCGCGTTAAATAGGAACGTTTAGGTGATATTTTTCACAACTCCTCAACGGCTAGGTGATTGTGCCGAGCATAATGGCCGCCGCGAAACAGATCCCGATTATTTCACTGGCTCATTTAATTTTGATATTCTCATAAATTTCTACCGCAATAACCTCGTTCGAGCATTGTTTTCGTATAAAATTTATTTACATAATAATAAATGTTATATTTTATGAAAATAATCATGTACGCAAAAACATAGTTTTATATGTATGTATTATAATATGTAATATGTTTTTAATCAGTGCTCTCTCGGTGAGGATAACATTCGGATTGCGCACAGATAAGTTTAATTTGTTTCTTCTATTGCTTGGAGATGAATAAATAACGTATATACAAGATATAATATTAAAAAGAATACACTTTCATTTCATGAGGTATCTGAGCTGAGATGAGAGCTGATTAATTAAAACATGATATAAGATTAATTTTCGAGAATAAAATTAATCTCTAATAGGTAATTGAACTTCTAACAACGGAAGTTCTATTTATCCAGTTGATATCGAGCTATGCGGAGATGTTGATTATATTATTATCTTGAAGTACTATTCCACGTTTAGTTACCTACAGTACGTAAATTGAAAATATTATAAGAAAATATTTTAGACACAACGTCAATAACATCAATTAATTAAATGTCTATAATACCAAGACATTTAATTAATATATACATGCTTTTGACATCTTTCTAAGATTTTTGTACATTTTTATGACTAATCATTATGCTATTAATACCCAATGTAATTTTATTAGTACATGCTGTGATTGCTTTTTATTGGAAAAACATTCAGTCTATAAATATAACTATAAATAATTTGATTATGTTGTAATGTTTCTTCTGATGACGATCGTAAATAAATAATAGTACATACATTAAAATTTAACATTAACTATTTTAATCACTATTTTTCATTCCCTGTTCTGGCAAAAAAACGTGAGATTGAGTTCCGCCACTCAACACATAATACCTCGAATTCGGCCAGAAACTGGGGAACTATAACTATCTTAAGATTAAGTTTACCATATGCAGACATATGGTAAAATTTGCGGGAGGGGCGTGAAGCTGCATCATAACTTATAATTTTTTACTTCTTCATCAGCCAGATGTACTGTTCCATCTCATTTGTTTGTACTCTGTGATGACTGTTGTCAACAACGGTCCCCCGCCGCCCAACAGCCCTGTCACGATGATCGCGAGTGATATGACGCGTGGACGCGACTGACAAATGATTGTTTGGGTTAACTCTACCGTCACCGAGCGTTGCGTCACTCCTTTTACATATGTCGATCGTGAATGACAGAACGAGCGAAGGGAACGCGCTCAGATGGAAAATCATGCCAGAATATACATATATACAACGGATATATATAAATACATACTTATATAATATTTAATTTTTGATGCTATTGACGCTGACGTTGTGTAGAGCTGTGTCTGGATTGGACAGGATGGCTGTTAATTGTATGTCTTTCTGAAAAACTTTGTTTTCTTTTCAATTTTAAGACTAACTTTGTATATAGCGGTATCCATTACTCAGCACGTCTTGTTCGATAGAACCAAACACCATATTTGGTCACAGAAGCGAGAAAATGAAAATAATGTAATTCTCCGAATGGGAACCACACACACACCACACCTGTCCCATTTACACGCTTTTGAAAATATTTTAATATATACGAAAAAGTTGTTCTGTATTTTTTTTCTAACCCTACGCGTAACGGTAGCGCAGTGAGTAAGGGCGGGCGCGAGTGCGGGCGGGCGAGGAGCGGCTGCGGATACGACAAAGTTCGCGTTTCGATTGCTAGTGCTCTGAATATTTAAACCCATCTATATTCATGACGCCGCACCGCACTGCTATCTAAATATTTTTCAATAAAATCCTTTTCAACTGTCGCTTCTACATTTTTATGTCTTTTTAGAAATTAATAGCTTTTAGGATTATGAAATTTACAAATTCAGTCCAGGCCATTCGTGGCGCAGCGACACAAAGTGTGACTGTAAAACCGACTGGTTGTGGGTTCGATCCCCACTCGAGGAGATGAAATATTTACTTAAATTTGTATTTCCATTTCTTCGCTCTGGTGTCGAGGCAAAGCGCGGCGTTGAGTTCTGCCACACTTAACACGCAATGCCTCCAGAACTCAGCAGAAAGTAGGGAACTGAGTGTCTTACACTAAGTTCCCTCTGCCTACTCTGCTGTGTGCGGGATACAGCGTGAAGCTGATTATGATTTTTATGATTTAAATTTACAAAGTGTATAGTTTTTTGTTTTGGTTTTTTTTCTGTACTAATCAAAATGATTAATTAACTTAATGGTTAAAATATAATTAGTACAGTAATCCCAAAATGTATATAGATACATATTTAATGAGGCTTAATATTTATAAATATATTAAACACCGATTTCCTCTTTTCCTCTACAGTAAAATCACCAATCGCAATCCACAATAAAAATAAACTAAAAACTGTAATTTTACTTATTACAGCATCTATTAATAGTAAACCACATTTTAAAAGATACGGCAAAGCAAAATTTTTGCCAAAAAATGTAACCAAAAGGCGAAATGACTTCTGAAATGTAGAGCAGTTAGGGCAAGGTATGGAGATACACTACGACTGTATACTGGTATACCTCGATAGTGGTTATTTATGAACGGAGCGCGACTCGCCACGGCCGCCGACCGCCGACCGACACTAAACGCGTACACCGCAAATAACATACGCCCCAATTGTTCGCTAACTAATGTCCCGCCTTTCTTCGACTTCCTATTAACTAACCTCTTCCGTCCGATTTCTGTATAATTTTTGAGCTTACATATATTTTAAATAAAATATCCAATGTATATGACTCAAATGTTTTGTTTTTATTTATGTTATTTTTTACCAACATTTTGATTTATTAGAATATATTTAATATATTAAGTAGATACCTATATTTAATATATAATATTAAGTACTCACATCCGTAGCGTGGAGGAGCCGAAAGCCGGGGTAATGAGAGCGCGTGACGCTGCACTCCATCTCACAATTAATTATATGTCCCGCGTCCTCTCCCCTCCCCCTCGACCCTCTAGCCCCCTCCCCGCACCAATCAAGGTCCGCCCTCGTACCGGTCCTTATATCACCCTCCTTCAGAATTCCGAAAAACTATTTCTTTTCAAACGCTAATTGCTTGTCGCCGGAGAGATCTACCTGCCGCGGCGGAAAATAACGAGCTTCTCGCGACTAACAAAGACAGTTGTGAGATGTAATTATTCGACGAACTCTATTCCAGATATTACAAATTAATTCGGACTTCGAGATTATTTGTTCATTATGCGTAGCTCTTCATTAGAGATGACAGCTATTCTTTTAGTTGGTATTATAAAAAATTGTACACATCTACGGTGTTCGCGATTAAAATTAAACGTTTTAAATGGAAATACATTTAATACAAATTTAAAGATATTTATTTTTCAAAAAAGGACAATAATACAGATTTTATGTAACTAAAGTTTACAAATTTAACACAACGATAGATCATGCAACTTGAAAGGTTTGCGAAAATATTCGAGCATCGGACGACAACTAAGAGCGTCCTGTGAAATAAATTAAGTAATGCAAACAAGTGAGAACGCTATAAAGTGTCGTGTCAGCGATACTAAATTTACTGCAGCACTCCGCGGGCTGCAAAAGTTTTATCTCAGCTGTCACGAGGCTGTCATGTCGGCGCTGCTCATGTAACTGGACTTTCGATTCGAGATGCTTTTGCAAGATTTCATATCGCAATTTCTAGCGAAAAATATCACCCTCGAGCCCCGCGGTGTATAAATATTTCGTGTTTACTCACTCCAGTCCACTACGTTTCCTCTCCGCTATATTTTACGAAAGTGCAAATAGTGGTTCGTTACTTTAGTTCCGTTTGCACAGTGTGTTCAGCTATACATAGTAAACCATTTCATCTGCAATTAGGCGGCACCCAATTTGCCGGAAGTCAGGATGACGGACGACTCTATCTTACAAACGTACCCTAAATTCAAAATTCAAGATATTTATGGTGGAGTGGTGGCTGGTCGGTGCCCAATTACTTATTTGTCCGGTCCCGGCTTATGTCGCTCTCGTTCGGGCCGCTCATTAATCAATGTTTTTTCTCCGCGGTCCCGACGCTCGGGCGGGGGCGAGCAAATCCAGCGTGCAGCGAGTAAGCTGTTTGAAGATTTATGCAGCCGCTATCGCTCCGGCGACCGCGGCCCACGTGTTAATGAATTTCACCATTAATTCTTGAAACTTACTGAATCGGGACCGATTTGTCTTTTAAAGTAAATAAATATCGAAGTGTAAATTGTTTTTGTTTTTGTTGCAGGTGAAACGTCGAGTGCGCCGTGCTTAGCGGTCTCCTCGCCGGGGAGGACCGCGCCGGCGCCGCTTACCACGCCGGTAAGCTGTTAATCTCTTTTATTTTAAATTAAATCTTTAAACTATAATCATCTTAAGCTATAACTTGCACGTTTTTCTATGGATTAGATATATATAATAACAAAACATATTACCGTTGACAAGTACACTATCAATGTTTTCCCAATGAGAAGAGAATTGCAATAAACAAGCGGCAATACATGAGGTGAACGGCCGTTACCGACGACATATGCCATCAATCTGCGTCTTCATCTGCTAAAAGCGTGTAGAGCGCATAAGCACGAGTGAGCACGATGCTCTACTACTCAATATTCCTTATTAACTTTAAAAAGGAGGAGGAGGAGGCATAAAGCTGGATATTGAAACCTTGTATTAAGACACTCGTTCCGCATGCACTACCACATTTTTGAGATACTGTACGTTGAATGTCTTACTATCAGAGCGAAGAAATAAAAATAATTCATTTCTTGTAATGGGAATTGAACCCACAACCGTTACTTTTACAAGCAGATCTAGCCGCTCTACCATGAAGCCCTCAATAAAGATTTTCTAGATAACAAGACACCGAGCAAAAAATAAATTAAAATTAGAATTAAAGACTAAAATTAATGTTTTAAAAAGAACTCCCTAAATTGCTACCGAATCCGCAAAAAGCTGATTTTAAATAGTAAATAACTTCACGAAATTATGGGTGTTCTAATTTCGTAAATTACTTTTTTTTGAAATTTGAAACAATCATTATATTTTTGTTTTGGTTAGGTTTGTGTATATAGTTTAAAAGTTGACTTTTTTAAAATATTTTTTTTGAGAATATACTGTTTTTTATTTCCTCAAATTTTATTATAGTTCTGATCTCTCCACCGTGTAGCACATTGTACGTATTGCAAATAATTTTTTATTTGATTCTTATTAATCATATAAATTCATTCATATCAACACTCATTGCCTTTTGTCCTCATATCAACAGCAGAAGCTGATATTTGAGTCAATGGGCAAAAAACATGAATGTAAACGAGAGTCTAATTAAAAAAGAAAATATGTTTTAACAAAATGTTAATAAGGCTGCAGCACCAAGGTCCCCACTTGAAATTATATAACTTTCATATTATATTATAAGAGTAATATTGTGAAAATAGACACGCTCATATAAGAAGATAAACAAGTAAAAATATAAAAGGAAATAGTGGGACAGAATATCTTTAGGAATATCTCTATAATTATATTTATTTTTCCCTGAATAGGGTTTAGTTAGGGCTTCATTACAGTGTTGTTTTTAGAAAGGTTCTCACAGATCTAATTTTAGTGCTGCCATAATAATGATTATGTAATGTGAAAGGGAGATGTCTGTTTGCGATATACCTACTTGATGTTTATAGGATATATCCATTAACGTCAACAATGGCTCGGCTGTGGTACTGTATTCATGTATTGCTATGGGTGGTAGATTTGTTGTTCAGGAAATAACAGACTGCCGGACCTACAGTCCTTAATCTCCAAAACGACTCTGTCCACATAATTGCAAAAGTTCTTTGATTTTCACGATTATTACACATTTTAAATGAAACTATTTTAATCGGATTAGGCGGATATTAAGGATTATACATTTTTGGAAACCCGACGTTTCGAACAGTTTGCGGTAGTCTATGGTGACAGACAAAATGAGTCTATTTTAACCGGTTAAAATAGACTCTGTCCACGTGCCGCCATTACAATAACAAATGACGTCACGATATTTATTCCTAAACGTAATAAAATGATTCACTTATTTTGCTATAATGATGTATAATAATACTCTGGAGATATTATATTCCACGACATATATAATTCTGCGTGTGGAAGATGCTTGAGGGTGACTGCAATGTCAAACACAATTTTCAAATAAACCGTCGTGGTGCAACGGCAATTCGATTCCTGCTTGGGAGAAGTGAAGTATATTTATTTCTGCAACTTAATAAATTTCTGATTTCTCAAAAATTAGGAAAGAATGTTTTATCACTAGGTACCCCTTGCCTCCGCTATTATGTGCGCGATACAACATATAACAAAAAGAAAAATAAAGCTCCCACTATTATTTGTGGATAAAGCGACTAGAACTGACCGGAATGGTCCTACCGTACTACCAGAACCAATTTTGTAATCTCATCTGTACTTTTTGTTCTAAATAGTACCCTTACTGCCGCGAAATCAACATCGAGGCATCCTTCAGTAGAAGTCCCGGCCTCCTCTGATGTTAATTAAATTCTTTCACTCCGGCCGCGCGATTTGTTCCCTTATATTAATTCTACTAAGCTGAACCTTTTGTGTACCGTTCTAACATCCGTTTGATAAATCGTTGGTTAAACAATTTGAATGTAGTCCTTCCGTGAAAATATAATGAAAGCAGCTGACGTACGTGAGTTAGCAACTGATGGACAGTTATAGTTTTGTTTATGCTATTCTATTTTTTTATTCGGCTTCACGCTGTATCCCGCACACAGCAGGGGAAACCTAGTGTTAAGACACTCCGTTCCCCTTTTTCCGCCGAATACTGGAAGCGTCGCGTGTTAAGTGGAAGAACTTAACGCCACGCTTTGCTCGACACCAGAGCGCAGAAATGAAAATATAAAAAAAATCATTTCCGCAAGTGGGAATCGAACACACAACCCGACTCGTTTATAGTCACACGCTTGTGCCCCTGCGTCATGACTGCCTTCAGTTATAGTTTGATATAAAAATATGATTGATTATTGTCTATAGTCTTACATACTAAATACATCTATAATTTTCAATCATCCACAAACTACTAACATCACACATATAGCAAAGTCGTAAAAAAATCGTTAAAAATATGACAATGTATGAAAAATTTTAAGTATGCTAGAGGGTTCGCTAAGTCAATAAGACTGCATAAAACTTATCTATGGAACGTTTCATTTGAACAGTAAAACTTAAAGTGACAAGTGGATCATAAAAGCGTCCCGATGTCATATAAACCTATGAGCCCGTGAATTGTGTCTTGGGGAGATTTTATCTCGAAGTCAGTCGTTTTATGTTTGCGATGGAACAGTCGCGGTATCTTTATTGCGGTCAGTCAATAACTTGTCTTTATGCGTCGTCACCGATAGCCGATAATATTTGCTAAGTGTCCCCGGGGACGCCACTGCCTCGGGCTGCCGTTCGCAGATCATACCCTCTCGCAACCCCACGGGAATCCGAAACATCTTTTATTTTAACGCCCTACATAATTCCAATGGACAAAATTGACTGACTCGTTGTTCCAAAAGTAAAATAATTTTATTACACCGCCCCGTTTTTATGGACCACCACCCACGATCTCATTATACGTTTTTGTCGAAAATTCCATGTTTAATACCAGGCGATAAAGCTTAGCACGTTGTAGCGCAGATTATTTTCTGATTTCTTAAGCGGCTTTGCAAATTTGATGCGGTAATACATAGAATAAATCTAAATCCGCGAGGCGTGAGTCAGGCTGGGGCGAAACCGCTTGGAGCGCACGAAGTTCGCTTGCGGCCGTCCCAAATTATAATATTTGCCGGCACCAAACCGCACCGAACTAATTCGCTGCCAAATTAAATATTTCGACATCGTCTCCACATTAAACTTTATCGCGTTTGTACGAGAGTTACTTCGGAAATTTACTTTGCCTAGTCCTCATCAAACAGAAACATCTAACTTCAGCAAACTAAATTTAGGACCGATAAAGCGCGAATCGTGTAGAATTTTAATATCAACCCATCAGCGAAATCTCCGTCTGCTAACGTTAATCGGCTTCTGGTAGTCCGTCGCGCGTCGCTCCGGGCGACTCGTTCCGGTGCTATTGTAATTCACCTCACTGTATCGATTTTCTTCTAATAACTTTGATATAGAACCAGTAAAGCCAGTCGAACCAGTTCAAGACACACCAGCACCTCTTGGTTCTGGTCTCGAATGCAGCCCAATATATTTCAATCTCTGCAAGTGTAAGCCCTGCAGCTATTCTGCACTCGTAAATAACACTGTTCCTGCGATTTACAGAAAATCGCTAACATTGAAAATAAGAGGTCGAATTGATTTGTGCTTTCAATATCCAAGTTAACGGCTCTGGCTCATATTTCGCGGATCACGCGCCGCTCCACTAAAATGCATCTGCTGGCTTCCAAATAAGTCTTCCACTTAATGTTACAGAGTCGACTCTACATTTATTATATGATACTGCTGCGTCGCGCTTGCAATTGTCGAACGTGATTTAGAGCTAAGAATAAAAAATAGTTAAATTTTTTCTATATTCTTAATTAATCTCATTTTTAAATGACTGTGATGTAGACATAAAGCTAAACATATTATATAATAAGTAAACATTTGATATGTTTTAGAAACTTTCGTCCGATTATAATCTTATCATTTTTATATATATATATTTTTGTATGTGTATGTAATTTTGTTTTCAGCTTCACCCTGCATCCCGCACACGGCAGAGTAGCCAGAGTGAACCTGGGAACCTAGTTTTAAGACACTCTATTACTATTAGCACCGTCCGGACCCTAATTCCTCTGAATTCTGGAGGCATTATGGGTTATATGGCGCAACTTAATGCCACGCTTTGCCTCGACACTAAAGCGAAGAAATAAAAACGTTAAATATTTCATTTCCGCGACTGAAAATCGAACCTAAAACACATTACGACACAGTACAGTCACACGCTTATACCCATGCGCCACAATTGGCCTCAAATATAATATAATGTACAAATAACACTTCATATTATATGAATAGTACGTACTTAAGTTTCGAGTTGCACAGTTAGTGGCTAGATCTGACCACCCCCCTAATGTGCTAGAAACTTCGCAATATTTAATAAGTTCCGCCCGCCAGGAAACACACGAGTTAGTCGTATTTGAGTGTACCACTACAGAAGTTATATTATTAACTAAATTTTAGCTCTATGTGTTTATTTATTCTTGATGTTTTAAATTTTGTTGAATTTCGTAGTATGCAGATTGAGAGAATATAATGTAGGCATTCTCCTTGTATTCACACTAACGCTCACATTAGATATAGGTGACAATGCTAACGTGGGATACGTAGAAAGTATATTTTAGATCACACGATCGTTATGAGTTCGGTCCCCATTCGAGGGAATGTACAGAGAGTCAAATTTTTGTTTTTAAAATAGATGAAAATTGCTAAATGGGATGCTTAATCGCTATTTTTTATATCTATTGCACAGTGTTGAACGTAAAATATTAAACATTTAAATAATAAAAATCAGCTTCACGCTGTATCCCGCACACAGCAGGGTAGGCAAAGGAAACTTAGCGCTAAGATACTCCATTTCCCATTTTTCACCAAAATCTGGAGGCACAAATCCGCGCATTGCCTAGACACCAGAGAGAAATGAGAATATAAATTAAAATAAATATTTAATTTCTTCGAGTAGGGATCGAACCCATAACCAGTCGTTTACAGTCACACACTTGTGTCCATGCACCACGACTGGTCTTAATAATCATATAGTTATATAATTTACGCAGAATTAACAAAAAAAAACATTCAATGTTTTTATTTATTTTCACACTTTGTTGCAAACAATTGTCAAGTAAGCTCACATTGATGTAAATCTACTTTATAAGATTATATAATAACTTTTCAAGGTAATGAGATGGTCGCATTTCGAGGGTAGCTCAACGAAATAGAGTGGCGACTCTTTTGTTCATACTCGAGACTTTCATTTGTCAACAACATCACAAGTAATAACTGAAGTAACTGAAGAATCTACTTAGGATAGCGTTTTGATAAGATCTGTTTAACTCCCAACGAAAACAAATGGGTGTTATAAGTTTCATGTATATGTGTATCTGTATGTCTGTCTGTGACCTGATGTTTTTTTGTTTGAAAAGTGACTTAATTTTCTCAGTCATGATTCAAGAAAATAATTGTTAATTTAACCATTTGAAGATAATCAGCTCGACTAGACGTTTGTTTACTTTTTAAAGCATCCCGTGTTGGAGGTTTTAAAATATTAATATTTTTTTTAGAACTTTGATAAATAAAATGTTTCCATTTACATCTACTTCATTATACATTTTAAACACTAATAAAATTAATACACATTAAATCGTTGCTATAATTCGACGATTTCATTTAAATGAATCGCGTTCCTGTTTATATGGTGTTAATTGCTTGTAATTAAATTATTTACTGCATTTAATAATATATTATATTGATTTAACGGAAATATAAAGTATTTTACGCTTATCAATATTTGCGGCTTTTTTATATCGATATTATTTTCTTTTGGAATTCTGATGATAATAATTAATTAATTTAATGAAATATAGTAAAAGTGATTCAATATATGTACATATGTTTATTATAACGTACGCTCCGAAGTTTGAGAGAGTTAAATACGTTAAAAAAACAAAGCATTCTTTTTTGAACTTCAAATTATTTACTATCAGTTCACTAAAGTTACTGCTTCCTATTCTATTACCCATTCTATTCCTATTGCTGAAAAGAACGGGCGCAAGAAACTTTTAACAGGACCTGATTACTAGGTTCCCTGAGCTTATTCTGCTATATGCGGATTTTTAGCCCCGTTACCTAACAGATTTCAAAGCACTTCACCTAGCCAGATGCTCCAACTAATATGAAATAAATTAGTTATTAAAATATCCTTTCCCCCAGGCTTGCAACGGCCCTGGGGCGTCGTGGACGTGGAGCGCGCGCGGCGCAGCACCGCCCGCAGGCATCGGGCGCAGCGCGTCCGCCTCGCTGCGGCCCGCCGCCGCCGACCTCAACGTCGACGCCATCAAGGAGAAGCTGCTGGACAATCGGATCCCTGAGTCCTGTGTCTAGTCAACCTACACTATACAGTCAGCCTTCGATAGTAAATGGATAGTTATTGTCTCCTCTATGTGTGTTCTTATATTTTGTTTCAAATTTTGGTAATAATTGTGTATTTTTTGTAAAAATGAATAAAAAAAAATTAATTATTGATTTACGATTTATTCATAATATCAAAGATTTGGTTGTACTGAAACAGACTTTGCAACTAAGTAAAAATTGTGGTATTAATAAAAAAATGGCTTTTGTTTAATTTCCATCGCCGCCCGCATCAGCTAACTCATACATAAATACATACATATAAAAGCTCGTCATCTTACAAGTACGCATACATTTGGAAAACATCGTTAGATTTAGAATAATTGTGGTGAAATATTTATTACTGTATTATTTTTAATATTAAATAATAATATTATAATATATAATACATAAAATTTGTGTTTTCACATTTATTGAGTTGATACTTCTTGTAAGTACGCAGCGTGCAAACTGCGCGGTTGACTAAACTGTCCTTAGGTAGTAATAATTGTAAATATTCCACTATCACTTTATATATTTTTTTGGTTATTTAGTAGATTTACTTTGTAAGTGAGTAGCGAGTACTGCACTGTACCGTGACTCTCCTCTCGTCGTCTACTTTGTCCTATGTAAAATGTAGCCGAAGCCTACATCTAATAGTAAAAGTCGGTTTTGATAACGAGCATTTCATTAAAATAATAAATTAAATTTTAGTGGAATTTTATCGATCGTTACATTTTGTAGGGAAATTCATTGTATGGAATCATGCGTTATTAAAATCGACTACTCGTTTAGTGTGATTATGAATAATTCTGAGACTATAATTCTGTTATTTCGTTTAGATATATCCTGTGATGTAAATAGTAGGTTGTAAGTGACTGAGTCTTTGCCACTTTTTTACATGTCTACGAATCTAGCTACTGTCGACTGCGACGACGTGTCGGAGTGTCCGAGTGTCGAAGTGTCTCCCTGTATATAAGTTTGTAACTTCTCGGTGTTAAGGTTTCCAAGTCGGCTTAGTTCACGCAGAACGTCCCGCGATGTGGAGTGAGTCTAGCCACGATGTTGTCCAAAATATTTATTTTAAAATTAAATAATTTTAATTAAATTTTAATCTTCAATAAGCATACATATTATAAAAACATTAATAATTTATGTGCTTATTTGAATTGTAAAATAGTTTTAATAATAAAATAAAAATATTTCGAGATATCAAAATATTCGCGGTATCCACTTGATTACAGCTCGAACGACACGCGGTGGCCACATCGCGCCGCGTTGCACCACGAGCCGCGTTCACACTTCTGCTCTGATAAAATACCATGACATAATTACTTTATAAATTTAAAGTATGTCAAAGTCCCGAAATCGGTAGAAAACTGGGAGGTTGTGGGTTCGATTCTCTTTCGGGGGAATTAATTTATTAATATTTTAACTTTTTGGCTATGGTACCAAAGCAAAGCACAGCGCTGTGCTTGTTCATTTATTTATTTAAAAAAAGGAAACCGTGAAAATGGTTTTTTTTAATACTATATCCTTTTAGTCAAACCTATTGTACGTAAAAAATGTGAGAAAATTGAAAGAACAATAATTGTAAGTCATCTCATTATTGTAAATAATCTCTTCTTCAAACCAGACTCTTTTCGTCTTGACTCACTCTGCGTGACAGATATAAAAAAAAATATTTTATAATCTCGTAGAGTCCATGATGAGGAATGATCCCCTACTTATAAAAGAATTAAAACTATCACCATATTTGGTCATTAGGGGTACAAAAGTTAAGTAAACCAACACTAAGATTAAGCTAACATTGAATTGTCACATATCTCATATAATATTGTCAACGTCGAACATATCAATGCAAGTTTGATTTGTAGTATATTTTATTTTTAATATTTGAACGTTCATTTTTCATTTAATTGACATAAAACAATATATAATTGTACCGAAATATCTGTACAATTATTATAGTTTATTGTAAAAAAAAACTTAATTAAATATGCCTATAAATTATTTTGATAGGAATATAGCTATGCTGTTGAGTTAAAATTTTGCAACATTTAACTTTAAAGTAGTTTAATTTTGTTCAAATTGCAAATAATAATTGAGGCCATCGTAGCGCAGTCGCACAGGCGTGTGACTGTAAGCGCGACGACGGTTGTGAGTTCGATTCCCACTTGCAGGAATGAATTATTATTTATCAATATTTTAATATTTTTCGGTCTGGATTTTCGATTAAACTGTATTATATAATTTTCTACATACATACATATATTTAGTAGAACGGTTGATTTTCTTTCAAATTATAAAACAAATCGCAATTTTGTTCGTGCATTGAATATGTTTGTGGTAGTTGTATGGCTCGCGCGGCCGTATCTGGACATTTTTGCAATATTTCGCGATATTTCGCAATATTCGCTATGAAAAAGCTTCCGTCGCCGGTTGGTCGTTCGTGTATTGTTGCAACACATGCGCAATTATGCATTGCGCATGCGCTGATTATTCTTTAACTCTATTTTTTCATTTTAACTGATAGTTTAGTATTGGCCTCATGGGGCCCTCACGACGTAAGCAGCTTGTCTCTATACTTTTGCTGGCTATAATAAAAATGTTAAATATCTTGAATGATATAATATTATATTATTATACTATAGTTGTCTTTATATAGATTCCATTTAGTAAATATTTTATATACAATCACTTCAGTAAATTGGTTTAGAATGATGAATTTATTTTTAATCAGTATGAAATTCAAGCCATGAATATTAATAATACTCTTATTTGTATATGTACATATATGGATTCCGTTGTTTTTTGTATAATATAAGACGCTAGGGATTGCGCAAGACACTCGTTCTTAGTGTGACGTGTCGCTTGATAGGTGTCGTATATCATGACAAGTGCGTATCACGTCACGTCACGTCGCGGGCCGTGATGGCGTGACGTCATATCATTACCATATCATCGTCACCGTCACCGTCGAGCTTTATTTTATCATCGACCGACTGATCTTCATGGACATCGTAGGAACTATTGTTAGGTGTTTACTTCGTAAGTGATTTGTTAATATAAAGTTTAAAACGACTCAAAGAGTTTGCCCTACTGTTGACTTATTTATTTTGGACGAGATTAAAGGTTGTCTTGGAAGTATTTTATGTGTTTTATTTCAACCCCGAAGCTACTGTGCTTAACCTGAGAGCAGATTCGTGTCAAGACGATGAAAATGTATAGAGATTACGGATGGAGCACTCACGTTGCTGTTTTTAAGCTTCTTTCTAGAGACAATTGTTTGTATGAAAATATTGCTGACTTGTATTTATAGGGTAATAAGTTGAGTTATTTTATGTATATCCAAAGTGAAAGTCAATATATGTATTATAAATAAATTTTGATATTTAAAATATTGAAAATAGGCTAACTGAACATAAATAGATACTTAACTATGGTAATAAATATATAACCCATGATATGCAAAGGTAAAAAAAACTTTAATAATAAATTAAATCAAATAAATTACCTTCACGCTGTATTCCGCACACAGCAGGGTAGGCAGAGGAAACATAGTGCTAAGACACTCCTTTTCCCAATTTCCGCCGAATTCTGAAGGAATTGCGTGAGTGGCGGAACTCAACGACGTAGCTTGATGAGAACATATGGCTTAGTGGTCAGAGTGCTTGGCCGATTTTCAAGAGGCGTGGGTTCATATCCCGCTACATCAAAATTTTTATACAGTTTCAAAGAAGTATTTTTCTTTCCTAAGTGTGGAATAAAACCTTAAAGAATGTCACAAATAGTTAAATATATAATATATTTAATAGTTAAATATATAATGTACATTGAATGGTCGAAATATTCTGCTTTATTAGTTCTAAAAAAAAGTCCACGACAACGTATGTCTTATAAATAAGTCAAACAATTTTGTGACAAAAAATTATTGAAAATTGCAAGATGATTTTATAGATTTTTATTTGACATGTAAATTGAAACTAACATGGGAAAGTTATTCCATCATCAAGCAAAATTATATGAAGATAAGCTTCGGCTTTTGTCGCATATAATTTGGACGTATACTTTTCGAGAAAATGTAAAATTGCCAGCCTAGGTTCGACTCACTTAGGAGGCGCTCCTACCGCCAATGATATCCTCTCAAGCAGCCAAGTACAGCTTACACTTTCTCAGAATTATGAAAACAAATCTGCTGGTGCGGGATTTGTTTTCAATAAAATATAGGTAGCGTGCGGGCGAAGCCGCGAGTAGGCCACTAGTAACTTATAAAAACATAGATTTTAAATACCCAAGTATCTTATACAAAGTTAACATATTGCCCAAGTATCTGACCACAAAAATTAAATGCCATAAAAAAAAATCACAAAAAAAGAAATATACTATATATTGCTGCCTATATGTTGTTTATTGTCAAAAAAATTATTAGTTGCAATATAAATAAAGCAAGTGATCGCGGAGGCGTGCAGCGCCGCGCCGGTTCCGTCGCATTGTGTCGCGATCGTAACTCATGCACCGGATCCAGGCCGGGGCGGGCCGCAGGCAGGCGGCGGGCCAGGGCGGGCGGCGGGCCAGGGCGGGCGTGCTATGGTAATCACACGTACAATAGCTGGCCAAAAACAATACAAACTTCCTTAATATTATGAGGTGATATATGTGCGCCGGAGGAACTTTAAGCCTTACCCTTTAGCCCCACTACTCATTTGCATAGTGTCGTACCCGCGCAGTCGCAGTGTGGATAACGCTTTCAATATATTTATTTAAACAATAAAGTCGGCAAAACTCTACAAAGGAAAGATGGTATTGGTATAGCAACTATTATTAAGCATCGTAAGATCTATGATGCATAAAAAATCAGCTTCTCGCTGTATCCCACACTCACAGCAGGGTAGGCAGAGGCAATCTCGAAATCTTGGGCTTTCCAAGATTTAAGACGTTTCGCTCCCCATTTTCTACTACATTAGAATTCGGGGCACAGTGGCACAAACGTGTGACTAAACGCGACAGGTTGTGACAGATTCAAGGAAATGAAATATTTAATATTTAAATTTCTTATCTCTAGTGTCGAGGCAATAGTATAGCGTTGAGTTCAGCTACTCAACGAAAAAAGTGAGGAGTGGAGTGTCTTAACACTAAGCTACCCCCACCTACCCAATTACATACGTGATACAGAGTAAAGCGGAAAAAAATATATGTGAGAAATAAAATTGCATATTAAATTATTTAAATTTGCATTATTATTTTGATATATAACATAATACTCCAAGTACTTTTAAATTGAAGAAACATACTTAAAAAAAATATCCTACAGGATATGTGAAATCGTACTTACACTCTGAATTAACTGAAGAAGCGAAAGTTTGTATTAAGATCTTACATTATCAACATACTGTAAACGAAGACACTTTTTTGTATTGTATTAAAAATCTATAGCCACAGGTCATTTTTTCTTAAAATTCTTGCAACCATTTTGTCATGAGTACAGAGTAGCTCGGAAATTCTTCGCTTTCCCTGAAGAACATTTTTAAGTATGAGGAAACAAGACTTCTTATAGGGAAAGAAACGCATACAAATGCAGATTGTAACTTAAGTATTTGTGTTTATGATATTGAAATGAATTTATAATATAAAATATATCTACTTATAAAAGTCGTCAGCTTCACGCTATATTCCACTCACAGCATGGTAGACAGTGGGAAGCTCCGTTCCGTTCTCCATATAAAAGTCGTTTTAATTGAAAAAAAATAGCACTAAACTGAATAAACATATGACATACCTATGGTGGATAGGTACAGTAAATATAGCAATTTTTAACATAAGTATCAGCTTCACGCTGTATCCCGCACACTGCAGGGTAGGCAGAGAGAACCTAGTTTTAAGACACTGTTCCCCGCTTTCTGCCGAATTCTGGAGGCATTGCGTGTTGAGTGGCAGAACTTTAACATAAGTTAATAAGAAAAATTAAAACAAATGTCGTATATTTAAACGGGTTTTTTTCGAAAATCTGGGCTGTATCCGCCCATAGCAGGGTAGACAAAGGGAGCCTGGGAATCTAGTGTTAAGACACTTGGTTCTCATTAAGATGCTTCGGTTTCCCACTTCCTGTCTTATTCTAATGGCATTGCGTATTAAGTGACGGAACTCAAAGCCACGCTTTGAGTTCTTACCAAAACGAGAAAAATGAAAATATAAAATATTTAATTTGCTGTTATAGGAATCGAATCCACAACTTGTCGCGTTTATAGTCAACTTGCCTCTTAAAAAACATGCCTACAAATTAACCATATATGTAAAAAAAATAATAAATAAATCAGCTTCACGCTGTATCCCGCACACAGCAGGGTAAGCAGAGGGAACCTAGTGCTAGACACTCTGTTCCTCACTTTTTGCCGAATTCTGGAGGCATTGTGTGTTGAGTGGCAGAACTCAACGCCGCGCTTTGCCTCGACACCAGAGCGAAAAAATGAAAATATAAATGTAAGTAAATATTTCATCTCCTCGAGTGGGGATTGAATCCACAACCAGTCGGTTTTACAGTCACACTTTGTGCCCCTGCGCCACGACTGGCCTTAATCCAAAAAACCACATATGTATGTACATAATATATATATTACAATACAATAATATAATTACAAATACTCCATTTACCTACCTGTTAATAATGTCCGTCATATTACACGTTGCACCGACACCAATTAAGATGTCGTGAAATGGCTAGATTATACATATGTTTGATTGATCAAAGCCAATTCGTCTTTTAGTATCGGAACATCAAAGGGGTTAATCTACGTAGCTATACGTAAGCTACAGCCGTAAGGATAATTATAAATGCCTCTGTGATTCAATGCAAATTTCACAGATATACCAATAACATGGAAATGCATTAGGGTTGTTTAATAACAGATAGCTTGCCTCGTTACTAGAGGGAGGATGTGACAATATTAAATATTCAAAAATCAAAAATAAATTAGCTTCACGCTGTATTCTGCACACATCAGGGCAGGCAGTGGGAACCTAGTGTTAAGACACTCCGTTCCCTACTTTCCGCCGAATTTGGGAGATATTGCGAGTTGAGTGGCGGAACTCAACGCCGCTGTTTGCCTCGACACCAGAGCGAAGAAATGGAAATATAAATTTAAATAAATATTTCGTTTCCTCGAGTGGGGATCGAACCCACAACCGTCGTGTCACAGTCACACCCTTGTGCCCCTGGGCCACAATGGTCTATTCAATATTTAATTTTCTCTAATGGAAATCGAACCCACCACCTGTAGGGATTACAGTTGCACGCTTGTGTCCCTGGGCCACGACGAGTATCAATGATGTTTATAAATATAGAATACAGATGATGATGTTTAGAGATATATGTACCTATATCACAACAAAATACTTAAAATGTTTCCGATTCCAAACGATTCTAATCACGAAAAATGTTACCTGCTAAAAAGAAGGAGTAATAAAATGCAAAAATAACAAAGTTGCGGATTGCTTACAACCCATTTGCCGGAGCATCGTGGAGACGGAAATATCACATTTCCGTCGTTAGAACGAACAGATATCGAAATTTACGAATCGCTTTGTAATGAGCAACGGTCTACAATGTCCGCTTCTGAAGGTCTACTGAATGTTAGAATAATATTCAAAAGTTTTGATATTTAGAAGCTAAGATTATATTAAAACGATTTCATATATCATTTATTTTTTTCAACTGCACACTTTATCACTCACTATCAAGACACTCCGTTCTCCACTTTTCTTTCAAATACGAGATTGCGCGCTGAGGGACCGAAATCAACGCTGCACTTTGTCTTATCAAAGTGGAAAAATAAAATTAGGCCAATCCACTGAATTGTCCTTCTGCGCCACAACAACTTTACAGTAAATATTTACTTGCAGAGATCTCGCGCCCGTGACTTTTGCGGTATTACTTGAAGTTTATTTGAGGCCGACACAAATCGAAATAGCAAAGTTCTAAGTTCTAAGTTCTTACAAATAACGCGAGAAAATAAATTGGATTTTATATATTATATTTTATGTTTATATCTAAGCTGTGTGATGAATTACTTAAACTTCTTGTTGTTAAATAAAAAATAAATAAAAAAGTACATTTTTTTTTTCAGCTACGCAGTGTTTATGGCATAAAGCAGTTTAGGCAGAGAAATCTACCTGTTGTTAAGATGTAAAGTAATAAAACTAAATAATCGATATCATGCATTTATTATTATTGTTATATATTTTTTTAAGCTAATATAAAATATTTTATAGGTATCTGTTACAACTTAAAATATGTTATTCAATTTTTAAATAATAATATGGTTAATATATTTCCTATAAATAATTGATAGTGCATTACTAACTTAAAAAAGAATATTTACTTAGAAACTAAATATAGTTTTCCATTAAATAAAGAAACTAGATTTTACTACAGCCTTAACAATAAAAATATAATAATTTAGCTAATTTTCATATTAAATAATAAATAGTATTACTAAAAACGAACAATTCAATATCCTTAGAGGCGAAATCATTTGTTTCTAGCTATATAATATTATAATGTAATCTAAGATATTAATATACTTCGACGCTCTCCTGGTGCAGTACGGTGTCCTGTCTATACATCTCCACGTCCACTTCGCTGTCCGCTTGCATCAGCTTAACACGCCCCTCCTGGATGCAAAGTAATAATGTAATGTTATTTATTATGCACATATGGATGCAATGTTGTGCAGTTAGTGGCTAGTTTTTACGTCTTATTCGTGATAGATTTTTTTTTGTTACATATTTGATAGAGTTATGTAGATTATTTGCTTTTTAATATTAACAATTTCGTTATTTCGTCCTTTTTTTAATATATGAATTTCTAGTGTTAGATGTCATGGAGAATCATGTTTACTTTTTTTATTTGAATATATTATAATAGAAAAAAAAATACGTCAAATAAACGAAATTAACACCAATTTTCTTTTATTTTACGAGGCCAGTCGTGGCGCAGGGGCACAAAGTGTGACTGTAAAACCGACTGGTTGTGGGTTCGATCCCCACTCCAGGAGATGAAATATTTACTTTAATTATTTTATATTTCCATTTCTTCGCTCTGGTGTCGAGGTTAAGCGCGGCGTTGAGTTCTGCCACTCAACACGCAATGCCTCCAGAATTCGGCAGAAAGTGGGAAACGCAGCGTCTTAACACTAGGTTCCCTCTGCCTACCCTGCTGTGTGCGGGATACAGCGTGAAGCTGATTTATTTTTTTACTTTTATTTTTATTTCCCTACTCTGATAGACAAAGCTCGGGGTTCAATTTCACCAATCAAATTATCTCGAAAATTAGCTGGAAAGTGGGCAACGGAGAGTCCCAACAATAGGTTCCCTCTGCCTACACTTAAAAATAAAAAAAAACTAAGTAATATACCTTAGGATGCATAAGTATGAATGGCAGCTCCGCGCTGAGCTCGCCGCCGAGCGCGCCCAGGTAGAGTTTCACCTTCACGCTGTAGCTCACCACAATACCGAACGCGTCGCGCTGCTCGGGGTCCAATAAGCTAAGAGATAAAAATCGCAAAATTTAAATATATATGTAAAAAAATTTCAAAATGAACATAGCGGTACTCAAAGCCGCGACTCTTGGACGTTTTCTAAATTCGATTCAATAGTTTTTTTATGTTTTATTAAAAGTTTTTTTATGATACAACATGAACAAAAAGAACCTATAAAACATAAAATAGGATAATTTCTTATCGATGCGAATACTCTAATATGTATTTTAAATTCACATTTCTCACTGAAAAAGGATAATTCTCTACCATTGCTTTCAAAGCACAAAGACGTCTTTATAAAATTTCAATGTGTTGTGGTGTGTATGCTTTACAATATATAAGTATCGAAAAAACTGAAAAACATACCACACACAGTGTCTGACTACACTATTTAAAATAAATTCGATTCCTACTATGGGAAATTTTTAATAATATTTTTGTATTATTTAGACAAGTTATGCACCAAATGGATGGAAAGTGAGAACTAGGTGTCTTGTTTTTGTTTACGTTCCCTACAGAAAAAATTAGTTATTTATTACTCTCAGTTATAATTTTATTTTAATCTAACTTACAACTAAAATGGTGACTTGCACAGAATACAAAACAGGAGAACGTAAATATATTTTAAAAAATACTTTTATTAATCCTTATAATTCTTGACTTTGATATAAAGTGTGGAATACATATTGTGCAAAGGCTTTCTCAGTGATTCTCAAATAGTGTGTGGGAAAGTCATCAATAAATAAGTAAATAGATCTATAAACAAATAAAGTCTCACAGCGTGGTGGAGGCCAGCGTGGTCTCCTGCCTCTTAAGTTGCGCGTCGAGCGCGAGGCCACGGCGGTCTCGCAAGGCGCCCAGCACCGGACGGAGTTGCACCACCTTCTGCATGTTAGCGCCCGGCTGTAGGGGGCAGCCGTCCCTGGGATCAAATAAGAAATTTAAAATATGTGTACAAAATACTTAAACATACACACAAACACAATACAAACTTGGATAATGTGTTTACTAGTAGTTTTCGTTTTTAAAATTTCAAGAGATAATGGCGAAGTTCAAAAATTCTGATCTGATAATTTTGGAATCGATCCCCATGCTTAATAATAATGATTTTTTTTCACAAGACAAAATCTGGCTGGTTTTCGTCATTTAAGAAGAAGCAATTTGTCTAAGACGAACAGGGTGTCTTAGTTAGAATCTCTCTGGGTACTCTGCTATTGGCGACAGAGATTTGAATATAAATACATCATCAAAATATTATTGTATAAGAAAATAAAACATGATATTAAAAGTTATAATTGATATGTCTTACTGTGTTTCAATGCCCGTGACTACGTTTCTATATTGTCCATTCTGGAAGAGGACGATGTCGACGGACTGCAGGATGCTGGCTTTTATTTTTTTCACCACTTTGTTGCTGTGGTTGCGTATACTGATGTTCACTGCCACCGTCTCCCCGTGGATGTACAGCTAAAGCGAAAAAATGTGTAAAGAAATATGTATAAAAAAATATATTGAGCTCGTTGCAGTTCAGTGCTACAAGCGTGTGGCTCTAAGCGCGGAAGTTTTCGGTTTGGTTCCCATTCGGGGGAACGAATTATTTTCATTTCCTCGTTCCGGCAGTGACGTTGAGTTCCGCCACTTGACACGCAATGCCTCGAAAACTCGCGGAACGTAGGGAACAGAATGATTCCTCTGCCTGCCCTGCTGTTTGCGGCATACAACGTGAAGCTCAAAAAATTATAATAATTCCCATAATAACCCGAAAAAGTCAAGAGTTTCTTTGGTAGAGTGCTTTGATATCAGGACAATCTGAATTGATTCGCACGCGTCTTAGGTAAATGTTAGTATTATATATATTTTAAAATCTAATATGAACCAAATCAAAAGTAATTACATAATTCGTTTCAGATATTTTGTTTATAAATATAATGTAGATCATTAATGAACATTTAGTTCGAAGACGTTGTAAATATTTGTTTTCACCGATTCCAGAAATTTTGTCTTCGATATTAAGATTTATGTAGATATAGACTATAGTAAACAATTTAGAATCTCATTTCTTATTACTTATGTTGAAATTTAACTTAAATTTAGCAAATATACATTGACAAATTCTGCTTATCATTTTATTAAAAAAAAACTAAATAATAAGATAAACGTGTATGGTTTTAAGAAGTCAATCAATCAATCAATCCGCTTCACGCTGTATACAGCAGGGTAGGCAGAGAGAACCTAGTGTTAAGACACTCCGTTCCCCACTTTCTGCCGAATTCTGGAGGCATTGCGTGTTGAGTGGCAGAACTCAACGCCGCGCTTAACCTCGACACCAGAGCGAAGAAATGGAAATATAAATTTAAGTAAATATTTCATCTCCTCGAGTGGAGATCGAACCCACAACCAGTCGGTTTTACACACCTCGTGCCGCTGCGCCAAGACTGGTCTCAAGCAGTTTTAAGAAATATTTACATTAATAATAAAGTCGTCGTCGCTAAATTGTCTAATAAAATAGAGAACAAGACATTAATAGCGATCGGCCACTATCTACAGGGTGGAAGCGTCAGTGCTCCTTTTACGGGAACAATATATAGGGCAAAATATTTTAAATTCATACTTAAAAAAAATTAATCAAGATACCTCAACAGTTTAGACGTAGGATTTTTATCCATACCTGTAGTTCGTGTGACGAAGTTATAATACGTATAGATATCAATAACGTAAACATATACTACAAAAATATTACTAAAGGTTCACTAAAACGAATATTACTAAAACTTTGAACTTTGCGGCCAAAACCTACGACTCGATTTCGGAATGAGGCGTCTGCGGCGGTTTCACTTTGATAGGTTTATGTCTGCGTCATTCTTGACAAATGGCGTTTTATTTTACAACCATTTTTATTATTTATTTTGTTTGAAAAAATCACTTTTTCATTTTTGGAAAAATCTCTTTTGTTTTAATTGTATTAGGCTTTTATAAAGTAGTTAAAACTGTGGTTTCATTTAAAGTGGTACTGACAAAAACACTCTTTATAACTTTGAACTTTGCAAAATTCCGCACAAGGGTGTGGCTGTAACAGTCAAAAATGACAGGTTGAAATTTCAAATCTCACTTAATAATAACTGGTTTCACCACCCAGCATGAAAAATATAGAAATCATACATACCTGTTTATCTAAAGTAAGTTCTAGTTCCAGCTGTCCAGGCGACAGCACGAAGTCCTTGCGCACGACGGTGCAGGGCTGCGGGCCCGCCTTGTCCGGCGCGTACTGCACCTTGCGAATACCCAAGGCCACTGTGCTCCTGTATACCGATAATAAATATACATTAAAGTAAGTTTAAGCTTATATTATATTTCTTCATCCACCATTTACTTTCAGTAAAATTTTTGCAGAACAAGCAGAGAAAAAAATAATTTAAATTACCCCATAGTTTTTTTTTTCATTTATCACATTAACATGTCACATTAACCAACATTCATCATCACCATCACCATCATCTTATATGGCGCTCATGGAGTACTTATACACTAGGTTCCCTCTGCTTACCCTGCTATATACGGAATACAGCTTGAATTAAATTAAAATATTGAATTAAATAAAAATCAGCTACACACTGAATCCCGTATACAATGTGGGCAGAGGGAAATTAGTGTTAAGTTAAGTCGTTCCCTATTTTCCGCCAAATTCTGGAGACACTACTTGTTGAGTGGCGAAACTCAACGCCGCGCTTTGCCTCGACACCAGAGCGAGGAAATGAGAATATAAATTAAAATAAATAGTTCAGTCGTATATGCAATCATACATTTGCGCTCCTTTGCCACGGCTGCTCTCAAACAGTTAACAAAATAATATTATATAATAAAAAATACATCATTTTATTGGTTACCTTCGGTGTGACCGATCAATCTCTGTCTCTCCCACGAACAGCTTGACGTAATAGTGCACACCGCAAGGCTCGCCCTCGTCCTCAAGCGCTGGTTGCAGCGTGACGGAGCCGGGGGCGCCCGCTGGCAGCTGCAGCCGGAAAGGCAAGGCCCATGCTCCCAGCTTCTTGACGAGACGTTCCTGAATAATAAAGGTCTTTAATTTCTTTGTTTTACTCTTTCTTCTTTCTTAACTTCATGCATATAGTAGGATAGGCAGAGGTAACCTATTATTAACTACTAAATTCCCCACATTTGTTGTTTTTTTTTAGTATATTCATCAATGTGTGGTAAGTGAAATTTTCACTTGTATTAACTTAAATTATTTTGTATAGTTTTTAGTTTAGTTTTAACATAGTTGTGTGGTGACAGTAGAAGAATTTACCTTAAGGCAAACCGAGCAACAACCTTTCTTTTATAAGCAAAGTCGAAAATATAATTAATTGTTAATGCTTAAAAATTATGTCTTACCCTTGATAATAAAATGCTATATTCTGGTTTGACAAAGGTGATTTTTATAAAAAATTGAAAAGAATTTAAATCATAAATATATTTATCTCTATATACAATAAGAGAGTAAAAATATTTTGTCTGTACATTTAGTAATTTTGGCTTAAATGGATAGAGGTACACTTAAAAAGAATAATAGAAAGCAAAAATATATTTTTTTAATATCTTGTCTGTCTGGCTTTCTGTCGATATGTATGTCGACATTTTTCTCTGAAAGTACTGAACCGATTTACTTAAAAGTTTCACCAATTGCTTTGTTTTAACTCAACTTAACTACTAAAGTTTTCTAAACCACTAAGGTTCATCAAAATCGATTCACTAAAAAAAAGTTATCGTCATTTGAATCAACTCAAGGTATTAGTTTGCCTGCGATTGTTATATAGCAATCGCGCTGGTAAGATTCCTGGCTAAAGAATGACATTCGAAACGTCTTGGTTATATGACTGTTGATAAAAATATATATTTTTGAAGCACTATTATACAATATTTTATACAATAAAGTAAACAAAATTGAATTGTTAGTGGAGATTACCTTCATAAATCATAACAGTTAAGTTTAAATCGTAATTAATTCAACACAGAGATAAAGAACGATTTGATCTTCAAAGAGATATCAAGCAAATACATAGATTTTTTGGTTCGTTCGTTCGTTTGAAATAAATCTATATAAAAATGCCTAAAAACATCCTTTCTACGTGTACTCTGTAATAACTACATATTTACCAATTGTACATTTAGCTAATAATATGTGTAACTAATTTAAAAACTGTACAGGAGTTAATATGCAAACATTACAGTTATTTTACAAAGAATATTATGAATCCTTACCCAAATCAATAATTTAACATTTAAGGCTGTTTCTGAAGCAGTACATTAAATTATTAAGTGACATCAGCACATTTAACAGAGCTTTAAAAAACATAACATAGGTAAAAAGAACGTAATGTTACAAAAATATATACATATAATAAATAATTAGCTTTATGTATATTTTATGAATATCAAATATCAACATTGGTCGTATTTTTTAGTTCGAAACAATCAAAAATTCTTATAGAAATTACGATAATGTCGTAAAAAAATCATATTAGAATATTACAGATTAAAGTAATAAAAAAATCATATTAAGTCATTATAGTTGTTAATCAATTCTGCTTATTAAATCAATAATCATGTATTTTAAGCGGGCGAAGCCGTGGGCGGGCGGCTAGTATTAAATAAAGAAAAAATACTTTAAAATTTATTTCATATGAAACTAATCAGATGAATTTAAATCGAATAGATTTAAATTGATACACGTGTAGCATGCATCGGTACTGTGTGTCTTGTGTCTATACTGTAGGTACACCTTACTGAGCAGTCTCTAGTCTCTACTCCAGTCTGTAGAATGTAGAATGTAAACTGAAGTTACAGTTAATATTTGAAGAGCGAACGGGCCATCGCAATGATTGGTCGTTTGAAGGCAGAGGCGGAAGTGAGAGCGGATGGCAAAGCGGAGGCGGAAGCGGAAGCGGACACGGAGACGGTGCTAATCCCGAAAGGATTTCGCTCGGCCGCAGCCACCCGGCACCGCGCCGTACTCGACGAGACTTATTTAATTACTAAAAGCGCTTGTTAATACCGAGCGGTAATCGAGTTAATTATTAAATTTCAACGGCGGTTCCACTCACTCGCTGTAACTTCATCATTCGAACTCTTGTGAAGTAGCCGAGTGCGGCCGCGGGATACGGTTATACCGCAAAATGGACCAATTTCCGCAATTAATGTAAGCGTAATGTATTATTATTTTATTTATTTTTATTTTTGTTTTAGCTATACATTTTACCCCTGGTAGCCAGAGGACACGGAGCGGCAAACGCATAGCTCTTTTGCCTCGAATATTGCTGTTAATGTACATAGTTGTCTTTATAATTTCTCGATGGGCACATACTATTTGACCTTCAAGAAATCCTCTTACTTTTTGCATTACCAACCTCCGATATCACCGACACTACTATGTTCTCGATATATTATAATTTTTTTTATTAAAATTCGATAACTTTTTATTGTGTTATGTGTGTGTTATTTAAGGAGAATTTATGGGAGCGATTAAAAATACAACAGATATTGCAACAGCTGTCAAGATACCTGTGTTCTAGTAAGATCGTAAGGCCTCTTCTCCAGCGGTGGGTAGATCTGCTCGGACGCGAGATACAGCTCTTTGTAAAAGGAGAGCCCCATAACCTCATCTTCCTCCCTGCCGTAGCGGAAAGTGCACACGACTTGCGCGAATACGCGGCGGTCGCGCACGTACTCCTCATCCACTACTACTATGCCATCTGGTAATGTAAAAAGTTTATAAAAATATTAAAATTTAAAAAGTGCATAACCATGATTATAGGTAAAAAATTTACGTTACGGGACTCGAACCCGCACCTGGAAATCATCCCGAGGCTCTGACCTCTTAAAAAAATATATGTTCGACAGTAGTAGTAGTAATTCCTATTCTTACTTAAACATACATGGATGTGTATAATGAAATTATTATCAATAAAAATTGAAAGGCAAGTAATTTATTATAAAGGCAAGATACATATTTTTATTGAATGTCGCGTCTCTAGTCCAAGACATAAGAGTCCAGAGTAATACAAAGTGGAACAAAAAAGGAGCAATTAAAAGTTAAATGTAAATTTTGTTTTCGTTAAGTCAATGTTGAAAAAGTGATTGTAAAATGTTGTTCAATATTTGTTCATTTCGCGCATACACTACTCGTATGTTACAAAACAACAAGAGCATATTTTCGAGTGAGCACAAACAAATGACCGATACAACAATACATTTCAACTCTTTGCCGCGAGCATCGAGCATCTCGTAATAAAACCACAATTCCCGTGTAACAAGCTACCTCCCATCCCGACTCCCCCCTACTCCCCTACGACCTTCCCTCCTGCATTGGGCATCCTGCGCCGCTATAGCAATATCTCGCAACAAAGCACTTCTATCTTGTAGTAATCTGTTGTTGTGAAAAATTCGAATCGAAATGCAGTTCAGGAGCAATTTGTTAAAAGTGCTGAGTAACCCGGACAGGTTTAAGTTGATAGCGCTATTAAAGTCCGATCTGGAGCGGCCACGGCGTCGCGGGGGGTCGCACGGGTGCAGCTGTTGCACTCTACCTGCGCCCCGTTGAGGAGCACTCTCCTGTACTTGGACACGAGACATCTAATTGATATGCAGGAAATAATCCAATAGCTTCTGACAAAAACTTTTGCTTATTTATATTTTCATTCATATAATATTCCTATTTAATATATCCTTATATAATTCTTTTTAAGTAAAATTCGGTGTAGATATCGGACACACGAACCTATCGGCTCCACGTAGGAGATATGGTCAACAAAGTCCCGCTTCGGCAAGTACAAAGTGAGTTTCCCATTGGGAGAGCACTTTTTAAACACTTTAAAATTGTACACCATTTTTTCAGTAATAACACTTTAAAAACCTGTAAAACCGCTTACAATTAAGTGTAGAATGCGGCGGAGAGCCACTTCCTTCAGAATATATAGAGGATTACTTATACGTGAGGTTTCTAAATCGCTGTAATCTCATTTGTCTCATTAGCGACACGTGAGGACGCCTCCCTCCTACTCACTACCAACTTCTGTGATCAAGAGTATAATATAATCCAAATCCCCTTAAAAGTGAATCACTAAATAATTCGCATTCCGTCTCTAAGCCTGTTATGTTCTTAGTTCTCAAAGTTACTCAAGGTCCTTCCCACTCTTTTGCAATATCTTTTTTTCTTGTATGAAATATAATAATTGCAAATCATGATTTTATGCATCATAGAATGTTTGTTATAGAAACCTTAATAAATCAAAAGCCCTTTCTATTCGTGTGAAATTAGTAATAAGCAATTCTATATACATTTTTGTAACGTCATGCTATATTCCGCACACATCAGGCAGAGGGAACCTAGTATTAAGACATGCCGTCTCCCATTTTCCACCGAATTCTGAAGGCATTGCGTTTGCGGAACATTAACCCGCGCTTTGCCTCTACACCAGAGCGAAGAAATGGAAATATTAAATATTTCATTTCCCCGAGTGCGTATCGAAATCAAACCCACAACCTGTCGCGTTTACCATCGCACTTTGTGCCCTTGCGCCAGGACTGGCTCCATGTATAATTTTATTTGATATTTAATTTCCATCCATATTTCATATCACTCATCTATTTCTCTCACATTGATATACTCAGAGCTGATTACATCTCAGCTCAGAGCATTACATCTTCCGTCACCATCAATATTTCTATTACAGCGGGTCCAAACATAAAACATAGAAACAGCACGAGGCAACACAGTATATACAGTGGGAGCAGACGGCATCATAAAGTTGTCACGAGGCCGCACAGAGAAGCTAATGCATAAAAAACACGCTTTACTGTAAATTGAAAAACTCGTATCAATCGAACGTATCGTAAAACCGCATACTCAATAAGTGGATAGGGAATAAATAAAGGCATCGGTTCCTCGTAAACGCTAACTCGGCCAAGGGCCCAGTTTTCTAAGTTATCAGCACAAATAGGATCCGCTATGATTGTCAATACGACCGAGCTATCGTGGTGAGAGATGTCTATGAATTTCAGATGGATGTCGCGAGTAGTGGGGACTCCTTAGTTTGCATTTAGATATTGGAACATTGTTTTTTTTTAGTTATGAATATATTTTTTATTTTTTGTTCAAAGATATATAGTTCTTCAAATAAATATAATCGTTTTAGCTGTACTGGTTTTTACTAAGACAAAACAACTCTATGAACAATTTAATATTAATTTCAATAAAACTAATTTGAATTATCGAGGAGTAAAACTAGCATAATAGTAGCAGCCGTTACTATTTTGTTTAAAATTTAATACTTATATATAAATCAAACGAAGGAAATTGTAAATTAACTCAATTATAGCTACTACTAGTTCAATAACTATATTATATCAAGATATGAATTAACTATCATTTTAATGATATCATTGATTTAATCATTAACGTCATTACTGTTGAATCATCAATCAAGTGGAGGGTTCCATAATTAATTTAATAAAGCCGACTGTAAATAATACTTTATTTCTCTTGTTTTCAACTTTGGTATACTTAGCGTACTAGAACAGCGTCTGAATGTAAACGGTCGTGAGTTCAATCCCGCATTAGTTAGAGCGTTAGTTGTAAATAATAGTAATAAGTACATATATATTGTAAGAGGAGTGAAAATTTGGTTAAGATTAATCTTGAACCATGAAAAGTTAAAAAAAATTCTACGTGCATAAAGTCCACTCCACATTAATATATAAAATTGCTAATAATTTCTTGCTAATGATTTTGCTAAGAATTGGCTGAGGTGTGAGTTTTTTAAAATACAATAAAGTAACAAAGTTAATATATGCCCAAAGATCACCGTCCAGAAATTTTAACAAAATAGTAAAATTGTAACAATACCTGTCCATTGATAATTGTACAGGTAAGTATGGCAAAAACTAAACAGCCTACAGCTTGATAATGTGCGAACCTACCACTGATAAACAATTAGATTATTTTTCTCATACTTAATTTTGCTTAATATTTTCCCCGAAACTTATAATAAAATAATATTTTAAATTTCATTATTTTACGAAGTCCCGAAAAAAATACAAACACCCCGCCAGTGACCTTGCAGTAACGTGTCTGACTCACCGGCTCACGCGCATCGGTTACTGACCTATCGTCTCTCTCTTTCACTTTCTTACAATACTAGCGAAACAACACACTCAGTAACTGTAGTAAACGTCTAGCTTTCTATTACAATGCGTTTGTCTATATATTGGAATATGAATAATGATTATAATCAAATTATGAATACTATAATAACATAAATGAATACATGCTTAAGAGATAATTACAATTAACTTTAATTAGGAAATTTCAAGCACACGACGTACGAAGATCATTAATTAATTTATCCAGGTAGGCTTAACTGATTGCTGGTCAAGTATTAAGATTAATTAACTCAGTCCAGTTTGTTATTTAGGTCGAACCAAGAAGTTTTGTTGTGTGTGAAAGAATGTAAGCAAGTAAAGCCGCCGGTGACGTCATCGACTCGCGCGCACCTCGCCTCCGCTTTAGCTGACTCCACACAACTACCGTACAGTTACAAGCTTAAAACGGACGTCTTTCAAGACGTTCTTATAATTATTTCGACGATTTTATAGTTTTAATAGTTATTCTGTTTATTTGTGATCAGAGATCAATGTCTTATATTTGTGTAACTGTATGTGGGTCTTTGTAATACATCGCATATTTGAATGTTTAACACTATAAAAGCTAAATTGAAGTGAAAAAACTTTAAAAATGTGATTTGTATGCTAAATTTTTATTTGATAGAGACAGTGTTATACGTGTGTAGAGGTTAGTGTTAGTGTTATAATTTCTGTGATTTCAATCCAAATAAAAACTTTTGAAGTTAATGACATGTCTGTAAGTCCTGAGCTGCAGCCACCACCAGGTAATTCAATTTAATTAAAAATATTCTTACTTAAGAGCGATTACCAAATTTTTTGGAAGTACATTTATATGAACATAAAGCTAACAGCTGATATCCATAAGCTCACAATATCTCTCTAGATTGTCATAAATATAAATTGAATGCAATAAAACAACTTTAATAGTTTAAAACATTAAAAATAGACTTGAAGTTCTATCTTGAACATATACGTTATGTATGTGTTGGTAGTCTGTGTTTCTGCATACATATGTATGTGTGTAGTTCCGTCGAAGTTATGTTTATTATTACGACGCTAAACACAACAGAACTACGTACAATAACGGAACTAACCTTGAGAGGAACTAAGCATCACTTGTATCACGCTAACGGCACTTTTATTACAGTACTGCATAATTTTTTAATATGCTACTTAATAGTAAATATGTTTATAAAAATAACACATTTATTTATATTATAGTTATAATGCTACTTATATTATAGAATAAATGTGCGTGCTTCCTTGGTTTAGCAAAAAACTGAATAACTTCAAAAATCGATATACATCTAATCAACATTAAAATGGTAATTGCTAGAGGATTGATCTGTATCTACATATAACAGAGTAAGCGGGAACCTAGCGCTTTCCTAACAATAGGTTCCTACTAGCGGGAAGTAAGAGACACCCCGCTACCCACTCCCCATCGAACTCTCGAGGTATTTCTGATATTTAATTTATTTAATATCGGATTACTGTCACGGTTTGCATCGTATCAGTCCATCGCACTATTTGTCGCCGCTATCTCTGTACATCTTTCATTTCCGCAAGAGAGCCACGAAGTAGCCAACGTCGTGAAATTAGTTTATAAAATACACACCGTTTGTTTACTTGATACAAATTGATTAAATATATTATAAAAATCATTGTAGTAGAGTTATTACAAATAATAATATTTCTTTCTTAGACGAACAAAGAAATTTTTATATAAGTATATAAAAATTTCCCAAACCCCAAAATAATAAGAATAGCGGTTATAGTAAAGAAAACTATAAACACGATATTTTTGCTCTTCTTGTGAATGTTTATCATTTTTCCGAATCCCAAGGAATAGTATGAAGCAGAAAATAAAGTAAAATGTTATAAAAAACTGACTGAATAAAAAACTAAAACTAAAATTCAAGCCAAATAGTTTTGAATTTTCTACAGCAGGTATACTTATTTAAGATTAGGTACTCTTGACAAAATTCAGTACTTTTTTTTGCGACCTTATTTCTTGTTTTAAATTCAGCTTCACGTTGTATCCCGCACACAGCAGGGTAGGCAGAGGGAACCCAGAGTTAAGACACTCTGTCCCCCACTTTCCACCGAGTTCTGGAGGCGTTGCGTGTTGAGTGGCGCAACTCAACGCCGCAATATAATTTCTTGTTTTATTGCGAAATATATAGGTAATTCATAATGGATAGTAAAAGCAAAAAAGAGTAACAACACAAAATGAAAAAAAAACTAAAGAAAAAGACACGATGAAAAAAAAAGTAAAGAAAAAGTATTCGGATTATTATGGAAAGCCTTTAATTCTAGGTGTGGTGGAACTCCGAGAAGATATTCCTCTAAAGCCCAGTGGTAGTAACTTAGAAGGCCCTCGCTTGTGCGGTGGAGGTCCACGGGTCATTCTTGGTGCCTTCGCGGTACTGACTGCCGCCATTACTATCGCACTTCTTACACAAATATACTACGGAGATTATGAGGCAAGTTCCTATATTGACTTATTTTTTCAAATTCCACGCATCTCGCATTTAGCAGGATTAGCAAAAAAAATGTAAGACACTCCATTTTCAATATTTCGTCCCTTTGGAGACGAGACATTGCACGTAAAGTAGCAGATAGCCGACCAAAAGAGATATAATTAATTGATGAAAAATGGCGGAGAAGTTGTATAATGTGTACTTTTAAGTATGTTATTATCCTAATATGTAATAGCTATAAAGACTATTTTAAAAATAATTCCAGAATAATTTATATTATATATTAATTATTGAGGTCAAATGGGGCACAAGTGTATGACTGTAAGCACGAGTGGATGTGGGTTCGATCCCCACTCGACGTAATAAAATATATATTTAAATTTTCATATCTTTGCTCTGGTGTTTAAGCAAAACGCAGCGTTGAGTTCCGCCACTCAACATGGAATGCCTCCAGAAATCGACGGAAAATGAGCAGTGGATTGTCTTGGTAGGCAGAGGGAACCTAGTGTAGGTTCCCTCTGCCTACCCTGCTGTGTGCGGGATACAGCGTGAAGCTAATTTTTATTTAGTATATTTACATAATATAACATTCTGATTACTCATGCACATAAAGACGAAGCGCATTTGTCTATATAATAGCATCATCTATTCATGAGCCACTTGAGACTTCATTGTTTTGTGGTCCATTAGCACATTTATTGCTTCCATCGAGAACGCCCTGTAAAGTAGATACTTACCTCTTAAATTGTTTTATATCGTAGTCTTAAAAACTATTGGTTTAAAAATTACAATGAACAGAGCCGCCGTCATAAGGATAAGGGCACAAATAACATTTTGTAAATATCGAGAAAAAAGGGTTTAAAGTTTTTTTTTGGTTTTGTTGAAAAAAAAACGCCAATAAAATTGGTTTTTCGAACATGTGCAAATGTAAATACTGGCATTTATATAGTAAGTATAAGACCATGGTTTTGTAAAGTTTTATTTTTAGATGTGTATAATAAATAATTCGTTTTTTTCTTTTCAACTTAACATAAAAATAGAGTAAAATCAGAAATATTATGATTTAAAGGCATATACAGCCAAATGTGCCTTTTCTTTGTAAAATTTTTAACCAAATTTTCAAAGTGTTACAATAAAAAGACACTTTTATTCAATTATGTCTTCTCTTTGTAACACTATTAGTAAAATTACATATAAAATATTTTTCTATGAATACAAACTGGTAGTTGTGATAAAACCAAACCTTTCAAAAGACTGCAGTTTTAAACTCCTCCATTTGGAGTAGGTAACATGTTAATCTAAAGGTAAATAATATATTGAGTGCACACTCACGCCATTGACATTATATAGTTAAGTCGGATTCACAGTCACTTTCATTGCTACTAATGTTATATTTGCATTTTTTTACTTTTAAATTTTGTCTAACACTGAATCATCAGATTCAAAATATGTCCAAATTTCTTCATTTGATGCTTGTACGGAGTTTTGTATGGCACTTTTAGATGGGACAGATATTTGTACGTTTTCAAACTTTTTGTTGCGTAAAGCAGCATCTACAAATCCTGCGATCCGTGATGACGTATTGTAATAACTAACAAAGAGAATAGTATAATCACTAGCTAAGCTTTTTAGTATTTGTAAAAAAGTTCGTCTTTCAGCATTCTCAACATTTATAGCTACGAAGTTATAATACGACGTAAAAGAAAAGTACAAATAAACAAATGAAGTAATTACAATATAATTTAATAATATTAATTTACCTAAAAGAGTTGTCTATACAGACATTTCCCGAAAAATGTACCACTATTGATTTGATATTTAAAAAAATTGAACATCAAAATATGCAATACAACGCTTAAAAAATACGGTTATGGCGACTATTTTAAAAATTACTTTATAAAAAATTTGGGTTTTGATTTTTGCCATACCAAAACGTTTTTAACAACAACTTTCTATTATTAAATAAAGAATACACTGACACATTAAATTAATATCGCCGTACAGTACTGCCGCCATAAGGAAAAAAGGCACAACTAACATTTTCTACGAAATTGAGTTATATATAGAGTGTCTTAACACTAGGTTCCTTCTGCCTACCCTACTGTGTGTGGGATGCAGCGTAAAGCTGATTTTTTTATTATTTGTTTCAAACGTATTATCTCCTTATGTACAAGTAGGTAAGTGATGATAAGTAGGTAGGATTGATGTAAAGTAAAAAATTTAAATATACGTACAGAAACATACATTTTATTATTCTTTATATATTGTATGTATATGAGAATAAGTATAATATATTTATTACTCTATGACACAAAAATTGCTGAAAAAATACGTATAATACTAGTATACTAAGTAAAAGTATATACATATATATTTTTAATTAAATCAAAGGACTACTATTATAATTATAATAAAAATAATAATATAATATAAATTAACGTTAAGTAGTTGATTAAAAATCAGCTTCACGCTGTATCCCGCACACAGCAGGGTAGGCAGAGGGAACCTAGTGTTAAGACACTCCGTTCCCCACTTTCTGCCGAATTCTGGAGGCATTGCGTGTTGAGTGGCAGAACTCAACGCCGCGCTTAACCTCGATACCAGAGCGAAGAAATGGAAATATAAATTTAAGTAAATATTTCATCTCCTCGAGTGGGATCGAACCCACAACCAGTCGGTTTTACAGTCACACCTCAAAGTAGTTGATACCTACCATAAAATGAATATCTAAGAGATGTATAAAGATTGTATTTATTATTATTTTAGCTTAGAATTGTTATGTGTTGAGTAACGCAACCCAACGCTGCGCATTGTCTCACCGGAAAAAAGAATGAAAGTAATAAAAAATTACTTAATTTCTATTGTGTTTCTTCCAGGTGGTGCCCCACGGGTCGGTGTCATCCTCAGCGGCGGCGTGCTCGCGCGCGGGCACGGCCTTGCTCCGCGGGGGCGCGCGCGCTCTAGACGCCGCCGCCGCCGCCGCGCTCTGCCTTGCCGTGCTGGCGCCACATAGGACCTCCTTGGATGCGTATGAACTATATACTTCTGGATTTATGATTAACATGAGCGATAATATTATATATGTTTTAGCTTTACGCCGTAAACAGCATAAAACACGGTATATTTTTTATTATTCTGAAATTAGTACTTAAATTGAAATAGTTTTTTTAGGTTTGAAAACATTATCGATCAGAATTCATTTATTTTGTGTTTTTTGTTATCTATATTCGCATATATGTATTAGTCGTATCAAACTTTATAGTATAATCGGCCCTTTACGAATAATTTTCAGCGCCATCTACACAACAGTTGATAAACTACGACATAAAATTAGAATTGTTGGTTCGGGAAGATACCTCGTCGCTACAAACCTGTGTCTATCACATTCTTAGAAGCTCTATACACATTGCTCTCTCTAATTGATACTTTAATATGGCATTAGATGGCGCCAATATTTATCACTTTTCGTTTTTTGCTTGTAATTTTCCAATTAAAAAGCAGTTTTACGGTTTTTCCTGCACGCAGGGTAGGCAGAGGGTGAGTGAGAAGGAGAATGGCGGAACTTAACGCCATCCTTTGTGTTACCTGAAAGATGAAACTAAGACCTTTAGTCTATGAAGCCTGTATTAATACCTACATATCCTATAACCGCTGATCAGGAATCCTTTACAGTTCATAAATACCGTGTAGGAGCAGCCGATACAGCACAAAACCAGCCGTAAATCTGCACAAGCCATTGAGCAATCCCATCTCGCGTGGACATCGTCAGCTAGCGCTGTCTCGACTATACCATTTGCTAAAATGTTACCATACTTAATCGTCCCTCGATGAAATTTCGTTATCCAGTTACATCACTGTGTGTTATATCACTGTGCTACGTAGGACATTCTTTCTTTATGTTTTATATAATTAAAAATATACATTGAATATATATAAAAATAAAAATTGAGATTGAATTTATCGTGAATGCGATGAGTCAATGGTTCTGAGCTCGATCCCCTTTGGCGGCAATATTTTTTCCATTCTATTAAGAGTACTCAGAGACTCAACGCGCAATCACGTCTCCAATTTGCTAACAGTCTGCCTTAACACTAACCTCTCTATGCCTAATCTGCTAAGCAGTAAGAAATAATAAAGCTTGTAGCTCTAAGGAAATATGGAGAAAAAAAATGTTATTGACTTTTCTAAAATCTCCAGGAGCGGATCGCTCGTGCACTGGGAGTACCGTCAGTCGCGTACCCTTTTGCCCACTGTGGCGGAGTGGGGCGGGGCGCGAGTAGGAGCGGCAGGGGACACGCCGCGACTCGTGGCCGCGCTCGCCGCTCTACACGCACGACTCGGCGTACTGCCTTGGTCGCAAGTGTTGCAGCCGGCTATCGATATTGCTAGGTCAGTTTCTAGCTTTTCAAGTCTTTTATATGGTGAATTGTGTTTATATTGACATTTACGTGAATGGAATATAAATATTAGATATATGTACAGTGAAAAGATTGTAGAGTAATTTATAAAAAAAATTGTTATTTATATATTTTAATTTTAATATAGAATAAATTGACTGCAAAGTTTAAAAATTGCACCTTTCAGAACTTACCTAAATGCTTTAATGCCAAGATGTTTTTTATAATGTTTTCTAGATATTTTCTTAACAATACGCTATAAATTAAAGGATTTCTTAATATTTTTTCAGGGAAGGCTACACAGTATCAACGAGTCTGGCGGCGGCGGCAGCAACGCGCGGCCTGATCGGATACACCGCCTCTATGTTACGCACCGAACCTGCACTCGCTGATTACTTGCAATCACTGCAGAACTATACTAGTGCTGGTAAGTAAACGATAGTCGTAAATATTCAGTGGTAAATAGATATTGTATAGTTTGATAAAAAAAGAGCGCATCTAGTTAAATACTAAGTGAGGCACAAAGTGAGACTCGACTGGGGATCGAACCCACAACCAGTCGCGTGTACACTGGAGGAAATGAAATATTCAATTAAATTTATATTTTAATTTTTTCGCTCTGGTACAGAGGCAAAAGCGTGGCGTTGTTACTTAAACTTCTCTTAACATTAGATTCCCAGTGCCTGCTGTGTGCGGCATACAGCGCGAAACTGATTTGATTTTCTTAATTTGTATAGTAACTTCTTAATTTTTATTTTTACACAAATAAATATAAACCAAATAAAAGGATAAGTCTGTAATAAAATAAATGATCAAGCATACGACTGTAAACACTATAGTTCTGCATTCGATTTCCACCCGGGGAATGAAATATTTAATGTAATATTTAAATTTTCTCGCTTGGGTAACGTAGCAACATCTTAACATTAAGTTCCTAGGATCCCTCTACTTATGCTGCTATGTGCGTAATACAGAAACCAAAAAAAAAACAATTCCAGAACTATGCGCGTCCTGGAATTGTGAAAGCGCGGTGCGAGTCAGAGCGGGCGCTGGCGCAGAGGCAGGCGCGTGGCGCGTATGGACGGGAGGCGCGGGCGGCAACGTCGCTGCCGCAGCGTTGAACGCCTCGCTCGTAGGCGACCCAAACCTGCTTACACCTGCTAGTGCTTACCAGAGGTAACTTCTTCAAATTTAGTAAAACTAAACCTGTATTTTGTGTAATTTCACTTTGTTTTTATTCTATCTACGTAATAATAGGTTTTCTTCTGTTTCTTGAAAATTATTGTATCGGTCGTTCATCTAGGCATTTTTGTACTAATTTCTTTTATTTAAAATGTCTACTAATAATATAAATGTGAAAGTTAGTGAGAATGAAGATTTGTTTCATTCAATTTGGATACTATTAAACGGAACTTGATAAAACTTTATAGTTATATTATAGCTTAGATATCAGGATAAAAGGATATTGGATAAAGATTTAGTATAATTTGGCATTAATATAAGGGGCGAAGCGGCAAATGGGCGAGGCCGCGAGTGGCTTGCTAGAATTAAACTATACAACGGTTATAAGCAATCTCAAACTATTACATTTATGCGTAGTGCAGTTGAGAGTCTCAAGTCACAGGCGACAGCGGCGGGAGCGCAGTGGCCGCGCGGCGTGGCATCGGGGCTTGCCGTCGTCGACCCCCGAGACACCTACGTCGCACTCGTTACGTATGTACTTATTTATTTATTTACTTTTATATTTTTTATTGCACACAATTATAAAAAATAATGTACCCTTAATTATATTTTATTATAAATCTACTTTATATCAATTGCTTTGTCTAGTGCTATTGTGGTGTACGTGTGTATTAACTTCTATTGAAAAAATAAATGGCCAGGGATAAATAAAATGATTAATCTCTCTATCCGTGTATAGTTGGCAGAAAAAATAGCAAACCAAAAAAATATTAAGAAAACATTATTAAAGAAAGATTATTAACTAACTAAAGCCAGTCATGGTGCAGGGGCAGAAGCGACGACTGTAAAAACGAAAGATTGTTGGTTCGATTCCCACTCGAAGTATTGTAGTATTAAATATTTCAGTTTCTTTGCTCTGGCAACACCACAAATCGCGGCTTTGAGTTCCGCTGCTCAAATTCTGCAGAAAGTGGGGAACGGAAGTACCTTAGCACTAGGTTCCCAGGTGAAGCTGAAGGCGAAGCTAAAGCTATGACCAGTAATTTCCCTCTGACGTTGGGACTGGGCAAATATGGACGTAGCGCGTAACTATTACTGCAGTGTCGATGGACACGAAGAAACATTACAATATATAACATTCTAGCGGTCTGTCCATGCCGTTCGGATCAGAACTGAGCAGCAGTGCGGGCGGCGCATGGCAGCGCGACGAGCCCACTGTACCTTTAGATCTTGCGCCAGCCATTATTACTGATGAACATATATGTGGTGAATATTATGATCTTGTTTCTTATACTTTTTTTTGTTTTAGTTTTATTATTATTTTTTTTCTTATGAAACGCGTAAAATTGGGACGGGATTAAACGTTTATAGCGAGACTTAAACCCGCACCTTTCGTTTACTTACCCTTTAAGTAAATAAACACCTTCAATAATAGTTTTCCTCTAATATGTACAGTAAAGACTACAACAAGTCGTGGCCGCCTTCTATCTACAAGCCATCTGTCTACAAGCTGTAGTAGATTGTCACAATTGCCACGACTTGTTGACCTTACTATATAGATACTATACTAGTAGCTACTAGCTACGTTGATGATGATATGAATTGATTGTGTTGGTTTCTTGACATAATGATTTACCTCACGAATGTGAAACTCTTGCAGGCACGCGCTACGTGGTCGGCGGTGAGTCGGGAGCGGCGCTGGCGCAGGCGGCGGCGGGCGCGCTGACGGGGGCGGGCGGCGCAGTCGCCGTGGAGGCAGCGCGAGTGCGGGTGGCGGCGGGCGGCGCGGTGGAGGCAGAGGGCGCCAACGGCACGGCGCTGGCGGCGCTTAACTTCGTGCAGCAAACTGGTGACGCACTGCTATCGCATGCTGATAGCCGCGGGGAGGGGCTCGCGTCTAGATTCTAATCCCGATCGCGTTACGGGCCAGCCATATTGCGTCAAGAAATTATAAAATTGCAACAGCGCTTCAAAAATTATTTTTGTTTACATAAATTTTGTATTAATATTTAAGTAAATATTACTAAAACAATTAAGTAATTACGAAAGAATAGAAGCGTACAAAACGCGTTGCTATAACAGTATGTCACTTTATACAAAAGTGTAAATTCTTAAACAAATGGTGGCGTTATATTTATTTCATTAATTTAATTGATGTTATATGCATTATTAAAAAAAATATTGGCATTCTTTCTTTTCTATACAAACCATAATTGTGCCAAATTTTAGATTGTCCGTGTAATTAAAGATAAAAGGTATACAAAGAGGTTGGTTCACATATAATGTATAGATATTCCTATAATATTCTGAAAAAAGTGATAAAGATGTCACAAAATTTAGGACCACTCTCTACCTTTCCTCATACAATGATCATCCCCCATCCAATCCCCTTAAACCTATAATTTAGATAAACGATTATGGCATGTGGAACACAATATGAAAACGTTGAAGGGCAGCGGCACTGCATCTGACTGTAAACGCGACGGTTGTGGGTTCGATTCCAACTCAGGAAAATAAGACCAAAAAAATCAAAGCGCGGAGTTAGTTCCGCCAAGTTATTATAGAGAACAAAGTGTCTTAACACAAAAAAATATTCATAGTTCTGTATTTGTATAGTAAAACGGCGTGTGACTTATTTATTTATTTTTATTAAAATTATTGCACTGTTCATTGTTTTTTGTTTTTCTCCGCCTTTCCTTATACAACTCTCTCTGAAATAGTATTAAAATTGTATAGAGTTTTCATCAAATTAACAGTAAAACAGTTAAATAAATAACAATTTACTATTTTGTATGATCTTTTGTAACTCCTGAACTAATTTCAATAAAATATTTATTAGACATATAAAATAGATAAGACCACTTTGGACTTTTAATTTAATTCAGTATTTCCGCTGCGTAGGAGATTAAACCACCTTGGCCTTCAAAATTGGGCGCAAAGTGGGGAACGAAATGTCTCAACACTAGGTTCCCTTTGCTTACTGTATGCGGGAAACAGCGTGAAAATATTTGGATGTGAACCATGAGATTACTGCCATGTGGGATGTCGATGCGACTATCGTAGTATCGATAGGTATATCAGTTACCACCTTAATTACGAGAAGCCTGGACCAATAATTTACGAAATTTTTAACTCAGCGGCACTTGGACCGTTTTTATTATTAGGAGTGGGCTCGCCACTCCTCTTGAAAACGGTCCAAGTGCTCTGATCCCTAAGCCATAAATACTACATTCTTATATACATAGATTCAAAAAGGTACTTATACGCTTGCTATAATTTGTTTATATAATATATTTAACATCTCGTCACTGTCTCCCTAGCTTGTATCCCTAGTATGTATATACTAGCGCTATTCTTCATATGTAATTATATTCTTCATAATAAAATATATTGTGTTATGATCTTTGGCAAGATCTATGCTGTAATTGATTATGTAGAACGGCAAAACTAAGTAATCCACCTAAACTATAAGAAATAATGAAATATTATTTTAACAAAAGTTGTTGAGCGTGATCATTTTCTACTAATACAACAATATCCAAGACTTGGAACATATGACGGAGAACTCTGAACCTGACAGGTTGTGGGTTCGATTCCCACTAGAAAAAATGCTATGTTTAATATTGTTATTCCTTCGCTCTGGTAAGGCAAAGCGCAGCGTTGAGTTCCGCCACTCAACATGGTATTCTCCAGGATTCGGCGGAAAATGGGGAACGCAAGTGTCTTAATAGGAACTGAGTGTCTTAACACAAAATGTGGCTATTCAGCGTAAGGCAAAAAAAAATGTAAGTGACAATAAAATGTCTCCTTAAAATAATGAATGATAGCAATTTTTCTCCCTATATCAACGAAAAGAAAGAATATAATATTTTGTTACTTGTTATATTACATGGTATGTATTATGTAAAATTAAATATTCAAATACCACTCCAACAGTGTTGTGTTATCATATATTTTATCTACAATTTTTTACACACATATAATTGAAGAGAACGCCTAAAAACCTAATGATGATAACGTCGCTCATTAATATTTCCGACTACGTTAATAAAAAACTGTCCAAGTACGAACTTTGCGGTAGCGGGATCTCTTTATATTTATATTTATTTTGTTAAGACACTACGTATGACGTTAAATGACAAATTCTGAAGGCATTGTATGTTGAGTGGTAGAGATCAACGCCGCGCTTTGCCTTTTGTCCAGAGCGAAGAAACGAAAATATAAATTTAATGAAATATTTAATTTCTTATGATATATATATATACCTAACTATATTTATATTACAAAAGTTATTTTTAGTCGTTTTCCCCTTCGCCAAATTAATTAAACGCTATTGTCAAAGAATAAAAAAATTATATATGAATAAATTGTACTGAATTCCACAAAATTATTGTTTCCTCATACGTTTTAATAACAGTATAGCAGCAACGTTAGGATATATTTTTATAAAATATTACTTAAAGTATAATTGCCCATTATAGCCACTTTATACAAAGAGGAAAACTGTACAGTATTTGTAGGATGTGGCTGAACAGATTTAGTATGAAAATCATATAATATTATTAATATACATTGTATTCTATTTTTTTTTATATTATAAAACTACAAAGATTTGTTTGGTTCGACGCAATTTCAAGAGTAATGTTGTATTGGAAATTTATTTCATTGAGAAATTTTCATTTTTTTTAGGTATGAGATATTATATTTTACCTCACCCCATAAGATGCTCCTGTAAATGGGGCGCAGTCACTTCCACCTTGTATATACTAAAATTAAGATGCTTAAAATGATCAATTATTTTTTTCAATGAAGCTGAAATTATAAGTACAGATCTTGGCTAAGAAGAGTCATGGCACAATCAGAGAGATTCTGTATGTAATCTATTAATCTTTCGCGAATAATTATCGATCCCTAAAAAAATACATTTATATTGAGTCTTATAAAAAATAAACGGTATTCAGATCATAGATTAATACCGTTTTATATTTACATAAAGTTATTCAAAAAAAGTTGCGGAACTCTAAAACCTGCGTCGTCAATTCCACGGATTCCACTATTAGCACATAAATTGGTTTTTATTCGAATAATTAATTAATTTATAAACAACTCAGGAAATTCTGTTTTGAAGTAACGTGTCAGAGTCATTAAGAATTACAATTTTGTCGCCGCGATAACACTCGCCTACTGTGCGAATGGGGGAGCACCACTACTACGTTATAATTTGTATACTAGCCTTTAACCTGTGGTTTCGCCCGCCTAGTTAAATGGAAATAAAAGTTGAGTATGACATATGTCACATTTTTAACGAGCGACGTAACTCTCAGCAGAGATCATGCAAGTGTGATACATCGATTAATCCAATAAAACAGCTTTTCTCGATAAATGGACTATCCAACATAAAAAGCATTTGTTATTCCGGACCAGTAATACTTAAGATTAGCACGTTCACCTTTATAACAAACTCTTCACATTGTAATGATGTTTTTTTTTGGCTTCACGCCGTATCCCGCAAATAGCAGGGTAGTTACGCGCCGTGACTGGGCTCTAATATTAGTACAGATACATATTTGTACTTAATTACGCGTATATAGGAATTATTCTCTATACAAGTTGTTATCCCGTTTTGGTTTGTGTCCTTACTAAATTTCATAACATTTCGCAAGGTTACTGTGTCAAGGAAAGTAGCCGCCATATAGGTTTACAGTTTATCACACTTTCAGTGTATTACCAAAATTTTTAAAAATTACATTTTAAAAATTAATACGATAACATCGACCGTCGCGTCATCGTGGCGCACCGTTATGGGACAGCGTCTGATTGCGAGATCGTAGGAATGGAAGAGAGACCCATAATAGTCTGGTGCCCGCCCCAGAATTTCACACAACAAAAAATTAAGCCTGAAAAATAATTTAAAAAAAAATTACAAAGTCAAGTGATTGTGATTCATTTGAATTGGTCTATTTCAATTGTATTTATATTTGAACCTACCCCCTCTATATTCGCGTCAAATAGTTCCAAATAAAATATTAAACATATAGTTTTTGTCCAATATATGATTAATGCAAGTTTTTTCCACAAGTTCTTCAAAAATAATTGAAACTTGATTTATTTAGTAGCGTTTTTTACTTTGTCCATACGTCCATATTTGTTCATTTTTATATGAATAAAAAACTAAGATAATGAAAAAATCTAGTCATATTGCAATATAAAATTAAAATGACGTATCTAACAATTAAAATAAATATATAATGTATTTTAGTATGTAGAAACAACATTCAACAACATCAACGACAATAGGAAGGATGGACAAAACCTTGAAACTACGAATATAATGTTTATCTATCTTAATACCTTGAGGGCATCGAGGCGCTACTGCGCTTCTGACAGTATCTGACAGTAAGTGCGACGGTTGTGGCTTCGATTCCCACTCGATGGAATTAATTATTTTCATTACTTTACCGTGGTAAACAAGGCGAAGCGCGGCTTTCAGTTCCAGAACACAACACAATATCTCGGTAATTGGGCAGTGTGTGGGAAAATAGGAGTGTCCTAGCACTATAGTACTTTCTGCCTTCCCTGCTGTATACAGTGGGATACATTGAAACTACTAAATAAAAATTTATTCTTATTGTTCTTATATCTCATTAATTATTAATACCCGGTTGACCTAACATGATTTAAATATCAATTAATGTAGATAGATACTAAAATAAACCTTAACATTTACTTACACACATACATAAGTACAGTACGGTCGACGAGTCCTGGCCGACCTGAAATCAGTTGTAGATGGTTGCGCAGATTTGATTTTAGGATTTTTCTCACTTTTGGGCAAAAATTCAGAAAGCCTAACTTCAGCGTGGTATCGACTCGTCGAAAGTACTATATGTAATATGTGTGTATATGTACATATATGTATGTGTGTTTGTAGGTATTTGGCATGTTTCACACATTCACTTATTATGAACTTTGCGAGTCAACCTTGACTGATCCGAAAGTAATAACAAAATAAATAAGACTGCAAAAACAATATTGAAATAGCGGTTTAAATGGGTTCAAAAATTTTTGCATAGTACCCCAATTAACTCCAATATATGGCTGAGTATTTTCATAATATTATGCTTAATTATACTTTAAATCATTTAATCTATTAAGAGTAAAATTAAATGTTGTAGAGAAGAGATAAGTGTTTAGTTAACATTTCTTTCCTCTTTACTTTTAAATAAAAAATCTAATTTATTTAAAAGAAATGAAAATGTAAATTTAAATAAATATTTCATTTCCTCGAGTGGGAATCGAACCCACAACCAGTCGGTTTTGCAGTATACTTTGGACTCTGCGCCACGACTGGTTAATTTATGAAAAATGGAAAGTAAAGGCCAGTCGTGGCGCAGGGGCAAAAAATGAGACTGTAAACGCGACAGGTTGTGGGTTCGGTCACCACTCGAGGATAAAATATTTATTTAAATTTATATTTTTGCATTTCTTCGCTTTGGTGTCGATGAAAAGAGCGGCGTTGAGTTCCGCAACTCAACTCAAGACGCAATGCCTCCAGAATTCGGCGGAAATTGGGAGACGGAGTGTCTTAACACTAAGTTCCCTTGCCTACCCTCCTGTGTGCGGGATATAGCGCGAAGCTGATTTATTTATTTTTTTTTTTGATCATGATCTATGTACGAGTATGTTTAGTCTACTTCTTTTTTACCAACATTACTATCATAAGTATATATAGGTATTACGAAGTATTGCTTATACAGTATTTTTAAATAAAACTATAAAAATAATTTAATCGTATAACGAACATTGGCATTTAGCTCTCATTTACATTTTTATATCGTTTTATATTATTCAATTCAGGCAACAATGATAGCTAAAGTATTTACGCTAATACACAATGTAACAAATGGAAACACTATATATAAGTATTTTTTTAGCTTTAGGCTGTATCCAGCACCTAGCAAGGTGGGTAGAGGGAACGTGGGAACTTAGTGTTAAGATACTTCAGTTACACATTTTCCGTAGAATTCTGGATATCATTGCGTGTTAAGCGACTGAACTTGCCCGCTTTGCCTCGTTACCAGAGCGAAGAAATGAAAATATTCAATATTTTATTTCCTCGAATCGGAATCGAACCCACAACCCTCGCTTTTACAGTCATGCGTCACGTACTTATTAAGCAATTATGGATAATTGTTCAAGTAAATATGTTTATTATTATTATATAAATTATTTACTTCTCACGACCTTACAATACACAGTATTTGAACGCGCCAGCCTTAATGCTACAAAGTACAATACAAAGAAATCAAAAAATATATACAATTTATATTTAATATGTATAAACGTCGAGGAACAAATGTTTTGACTCAACAAACAGTAACCTACATTCTCATTTATATATATTTCTAATTTCTTCATTTATATATACGAGTATATATATTTATAATCATACTGTATCATATAGTGGGTGCTTAATTTTCTTTCTAGATCGCGGAAATGAAAGTGATTCATTCCCCTTAGGGGGAATCGAACTAACAACCGTCAAATTTACAGTCAGGCGCTGCGTCGTGGACTCTAGAATAATATATTCAAATATAATTAATATAACAATAATATAATATTGTTTTCCTTTTTGCTTCACTCTGTACTGTGCTAGGCAGAGGGAACATAGGAGCCTAGTGTTAATACACTCTATTCCCATTAGGACACATCCGTAATCCGATCCTACAATTTCCGCCGAATTCTTGAAATGTTGCGTGATTAGTGGCGGAGCTCAACGTCGCGCTTTGCCTTGTTACCAGAGCGCGGAAATGGAAATTTGAAATATTTCATTCCCCCGAGTGCGAATCGAACACACAAGTATCGCTTTTTAAGTTGCAACAATAATACTAAATATTATTTGAATAAAATAAAATCAGCTTCACGCGGTATCCCGCTACACAGCGGGGTAGGCAGAGGGAACCTAGTGTTAAGACACTCCGTTCCCCACTTTCTGCCGAATTCTGGAGGCATTGCGTGTTGAGTGGCAGAACTTAACGCCGCGCTTAACCTCGACACCAGAGCGAAGAAATGGAAATATAAATTTAAGTAAATATTCCATCTCCTCGAGTGGGGATCGAACCCACAACCAGTCGGTTTTTCAGTCACACCTCGTACCGCTGCGCTACGACTGGCCTCAAATTTGAAAATACGCAAAAATTGAATTATATTTAAATGTGCGTATAGGTCGATGTACACAACATATATTGATCAATAGTATACATTTATTTAATTTTTGTGCCAAATCCGTCGTGCGTCATTCCGTCAAAAGTAATAGAAACGTATATTTATTGACGATTACAGAACAAAGTAAAACTTGCCACACTTACACAAACAATGGGCCGTAACATTTATACATTATACATACTAGATAGAGTCGAAACTGGGATCGAAAGATTTACAAATCATTACTGAAACGGCGTATTTGTTGACAACGTGATCGATATATGTGTATCAAATATATATTAGAATATTAAATTTAATAGTTTAATAGTGGAGTTCAATCTCCATTTTGGGAATGATTATATTTAATTTATTTTGATTTCCTCGCTCTGTTAATAAAACAAAATGAGGCGTTAAGTTCCGCCACGTTGTACGCAATGTCTGGAAAATTGGGTGGAAAGTGGGGTTACCCGTTATATGCGGTGTATAGTGTACCTACAGCTAAAAAAATAAACAATAATACTAATAATAATCGATAATGGAATTACGATTCACTTTTTATTTATAAATATTTTGGTAAGCAAATTGCAGTGAAAAGAAACAACTCAAAGTGACCCACTTTAATATGTACTAGATCTACTTGCGAAGTAAGTCTAATAGACATATATTAAAGTGCTCTCAAAAATATGTGAACGTGAGAAAAATAAATGAGTTTCAATAAAAATATATTTAAGAAATATTTTTAACAGTTTAGTAGTAGTAATTAGCTGTCACATTTATGCGTCATTTCAAACGATTGAGCTAATCAGATAAGAATCGTTGAATTAAAGATGCTAATAAATACTTAGATTTAACATTGAAATTTATTATAAACTATTTTAATTATTTCTGGATGAGACTAAGAATAAGATTAATACTACGTTTTTATTAACAAGGTGATGTCTTTGAGGCCAGTCGTGGCGCAGTGGCACGAAGTGTAACTGTAAACCGACTGGTTGTGTGTTCAATCTTCACTCGAGGAGATGAAATATTTACTTAAATTTATATTTCCATTTCTTCGCTCTGGTGTCGAGGTTAAGCGCGGCGTTGAGTTCTGCCACACAATACGCAATGCCTCTAGAATTCGGCAGATAGTGGGGAACGGAATGTCTCAACACTAGGTTCCCTCTGCCTACCCTGCTGTGTGCGGGATACACCGTGAAGCTGAAAAAAAAAATCAACATCGTTTCTATCAGTGTTTTGGCGACCACTGCTGGACAAAGACTTTCTCTAAAGAACGGTACTTAAAGTATTAAATAGGCGAAACGTAACGTTGGATTCTGACACCCAACACGCAGAAAAGACAGAAACACGGCGTTCCTTACCAATCTGTCCACGCTATGTTATAAGAAATTCGTAAACATAAAAAATATTATATTTGGCGATTATTTATATAGAAGTACCATATTGATTTATACTGTCTAAAGTAGATCGTTTCAAAATATAAAGATATGTGTTTTATTGGAATATTAATATATATTTGATATAGAGCGACATAACTTCTGGCTGTAGACGCAACGATTCTCAAAAAAAAAATCAAATCAGCTTCACGCCGTATCCCGCATACAGCAGGATAGGCAGAGGGAGCGTAGTGCTAGACTCCATTCCCCACTTTCCGTCGAAATCTGGAGCCATTGCGTGTTGAGTGGCGGAACTCAACGCCGTGGGAATAAATTATTTTCATTCGCAATAAGACAAAACGCGGCGTTGAGTTTCAATACTTAAGTAGTTGCGTGTTAACATGCAATTATCTCGAAAATTTCCCTTCCTAATTACTATTTCATTGCATATAGCAATATATATAGCGTGACGCATAAAAAGCACAATACATATTAATAAAATACACATAATACTTATATTAAATTACATAGTATACCTTATTATGCTGTAGCAGTACCTAGTATATATACATATAAAGGTAATTTCACAATACCTTACAGTTATTACGCGATATTTAAAATATTGTTTGTTTGATTGACGTCTATTAGTTCAGTGACTGTCATCTGCACGCGACGCCCCGTTGCATCACTGTCACATCGCGACAGGGCTGGCCAGCCAATCATCAAATACCAGTTTAAATAACTTAGGTAATAAAGTTGAACCATTCATGCTGTGGTAGCATTAGAATCAAGAAATATATTTTTACAGACCGTAAATATCTGAGAAATAAAATTAATAGATACATTCTGTTCATTTACTCTCCAGTCTCTACGGTTTTAAAGGCATTGCTTGTTAAGTGGGCAAACACATAGAGGCGAATCGTCGAAGAGTACCGGGGAAATGAGCATTTTTTTACCAAAAATATAAGCTAATCTTATGGGACCGCTAAATCGTTCATATAGCAACAAAGGCAAAGAAAACCCAATGTTAAGACACTGTTCCCAACACGCCATCCAAAATTTGTCCAAAATTAAAATAGTTCATAATGGAATTAGTCGTGACGCAGGGGCAAGTCTGAATTGTAAACGCGACTTATTCTGCTCAATATGCAATACCTCCAGAATTTGTTGGAAAATGAGGAACGGAATGTCTTTATACTAGGTTCCCTCTGCCTACCCTGCTGTGCGTGGGATACAGTGTGAAAAATAAAATGAAAATAATTAATTTCCCTAAATGGGAATGGGAACCACGACCGTCACGCTTAAATTTCAAACATATTTATATATTATATATCTACGTGCCTGATTTCATTCCCGCGCCAACCCTATCCCTTAGAGATGCGCGCGCGCAGCGCACGCACTCACAAGTGGTCGTCATTGAACTAATCTCTTCATGTTTACTGCGCAAATGTAAAGTGTAAATTCCTAGAATCTAAATAAATACTTTCAGTTTTGAAATACAACGAGGATATTGTATTAGATGTAATCCACGAGGCATCCTTGTAGGTAAATGGATAATTTATGTTTATCTATGTTTATCTTTACTTCTTATTCATACAAGCATTTTGTGAAAGGGGAAGAACCTAGCGATAATAGCTACTCCACTCTTTATTTTCCCTATAATTATGTATACGGAGGCCAAGCGTATTCGTAAGAGCGACAGGTTGCAGGCTCGATTCCCATTCCAATTTCAAAAATGCGGCGTTGCGTTTCGCCCTCAACATGCAATGCCTTCAGAATTCGGCGGAAAGTGAGGAACGGAAGTATCTTAATTTGAACGGAATGTCTTAACACTAGTTTTCCAGGTGCCCCCTGCTATGTGCGGGATACAGTGTTAAGTAAAAAATAATATGGACAGCTCACTAAGGTGTCATTTTAATATTTCTGATAGTTCAGCTGGTGCCAATTTAAAAAATATAAACTAATAACAGTATATTATAAATCGTGCAAAATATTCAACCTTACGTGATGATAACTTTACATTTATAATTATACTTTAACGTTTTTTATTATAATTTTTTTAACCCTCAATATATTAAAGTGCTTGTAATTTTTTTTTCAAAAGTAAATACAAATAAGAATACTTTAATACATTATAATATATCAAATTTTATAAATAAAAAAAAATAAAATCAGCTTCATGCTGTATCCCGCACACTACAGGGTAGGCAGAGGAAACCTAGTGTTAAGACACTCCGTTCCCCACTTTCTGCCGAATTCTAGAGGCAATGCGTGTTGAGTGGCAGAACTCAACGCCGCGCTTGTCCTCGACACCAGAGCGAAGAAATGGAAATATCAATTTAAATAAATATTTCATCTCCCCGAGTGGGGATCGAACCCACAACCAGTCGGTTTTACCGTCACACTTTGTGCCCCTGTGCCACGACTGGCCTCAATCAAATCTTATAAGTAAGTAGTAAAAATTCAAATTACAATAAATGCTTAGTGTTCTAGCTAATGATGAAAAACGAAGGTGTAATGTCAACTCTACACGATACTAACGATCGCTTATAATACATTATAATATATCGAATCACTTATAATACATACAATAAAGTTTTCTGTGCTTTTGTGGACTTGGAAAAGGCGTTTGACAGAGTTGTAAGAGCGAAATTATGGGAGATACTACCCCGGTACAATGTGAGCGGACTCTTGCTGCAGGCTGTAAAGTCTCTTTACAGAGATCACTCAGCCTGCGTGCGAGTAGGAGCTGGCATGTCGCCCTGGTTTGACATCCGATCGGGTGTTAAACAAGGTTGCGCCATGTCAGCTTGGTTGTTCAATTTGTATTTGGATAGCTGTCTCCAAGGAGTGAAACAAAGTGATATGGGAGTGAAAGTAGGTGACCTGAATGTGAATTGCCTGCTGTACGCAGATGATGCAGTGCTTATTGCATCATCAGAATGCGAGTTGCAGGCATTGGTCACCACTCTGAAAGAAGGGTGTGAATATAATGGTCTAAGCCTCAATGTGAATAAGACAAAGGTTCTGATTTTTGAAAGAGATGAAGAAAGGACGGAATGCAAGATCAGTG
>JAAIXJ010000112.1:0-65924 GCA_013403705.1 Heliconius hermathena | reverse complement strand
CACCGATAATTCTGCTACGGAATCTTAATCCACTTAAACTGGTTAACGAAACTAGACTTCAAATTAAGACTCTACATAGACACGTAATTGAAGCATGCATTTTTACCGGTGTGAATCAAGGAGAAATCGTTTTTATACCTAGGATTCCTTTAATTCAGATTACTAAATTCGATTTAAACGCTTACAATTTCCAGTTAAATTGTGTTATGCCATGATTATAAATAAGGCGCAGGGATAATCTTTAGTAGCTGGTATAGATTTAGGAAATGATTGTTTCTCTCACGGTCAATTATATGTGGCCTGTTCTAGAGTAAGTTCTGCTAAAAATTTATTTATACTACAGCTTGAAAATAAAACTAAAAATGTGGTGTATAAAAAGGTTTTATAAAAATAACAATTAAATTTTATTTAAAAACAGTTTCTTAGTTTTATTTTCTATTGACTGAAATGTAAAAATAGTTTGTTTATTGTTTGTTTGTGTTTTGGGATTTCACCCACATGTCGTCGATATTACCACCTTTTCGCACGCAACGCTTCGCCTCCACTTTCTTAATGTGAACTGCTCAAGAGTGGGAACTCCCTGCCTACTGAACTGTTCCCCGACAAGTATAACTTGGCCCTTTTCAAGGCAAGAGTGAATAGGCATTACCTAGGTAAGCATGTTCCACCATCGTTCGCATCGTCACTTACCACCAGGTGAGATAGCGGACAAATGTTTGCCTATCTACATTAAGAAAAAAATCTTCATATTCACGCGGACGAAGTCGCGGGCAACTGCTAGTACGTAATATAATAATAATAAATAGTAATATAATATTAAACACGACGATTGAGAGTTCGGTCTCCACTCGTGGAAATGAATTATTATGTATTAATGTTTTAATTTCTTCGCTCTGGTGTCGAGGCAAAGTCTCCAGAATTCGGCGGAAAAAGAGGAACAAAATGGGGGAATTGCCTATATATGTAAAAAAATATTACTATAAACGAAATAGTAATTAGAATTATCTTTTATACATATGACACATTAGGTACGTCCGTTCGGATAATGGTCACATTATGAGATAGCACGTCCATGGATGAAGACGAACCATATACATCTTAATCTGACGCGCTTGAGTATTTCAAAGTGACGAAATTGTTTTTGCACATTCAAACAATGGCTGTGAGTTTTGCGTCACAGCCAAATCGTCAGATTAATATATTAAATTAAATCAAATTAAATCAGCTTCACGCTGTATCCCGCACACAGCAGGGTAGGCAGAGGGAACCTAGTGTTAAGACACACCGTTCCCCTCTTTCCGCCGAGTTCTGGAGGCATTGCGTGTTGAGTGGCGGAACTCAACGCCGCACATTGCCTCGACACCAGAGCGAACGAGTCGAGTCGAAACTCCACGAGTGGGGATCGAACCCACAACCAGTCAATTTTACAGTCGCACTATGTACCCCTGCGCCACGACTGGCCTCAATATATAAAATTTTTTTTTCAGGTTCATTCAACATTCCTGCCCTCAACAGAGTGCTAATTATTATTTTATTGATAGCTGCAGGATACTATTTAAAGCCTCGAGTGACTGTATGTTCATTTGCGATAAAATTCGTATTCTTTATCTATCAAAGAGTATAAATGTATCGTTTTATTGCCAACAGCTATCTGCGCTCGAGTCGTATTCTATCACGTTCAGATGACGTTCATCTTATGTAATTGTTTTGCTTTATTTATCCACGCATGTGGATTACCACGAAGTAATGTTTGTCGGGGATTTCTGTATTCTTTTTAATTATTCATCTAATAGCTACTAGAATCTTTGATAAATTATGTCAAATTGAAAGTTCCGTAAGAAAGGACAATAGTGGCGCTGGGACACAAGCGTGTGTGTGTGTATGTATGTGACAGGTTGTGGGTTCGATCTCCACTCGACGAAATTAATTATTTTCATCTTTTCGCAGAAGTGTCGATTTGAATGTCGACTCGTGAGTTCTCTCAATATGTGGCATATAGGAGATATAGCGTGAAAAAAAAAATGTTATTTACACTGTACACTGTAGAGTCAGGTGGCCTTTATTCGTTTTGTGTATAATTTTAAAAACAATTTTTAATATTAAGATACTTCCGTTTACCACTTTCCGCCGAATTCTGGAGGCACTGCATTTGAGTGGCGGAACTCAACACTGCGCTTTGCCTCGATACCAAAGCAGGGAAATAAAAATCTCTACATATAATAAGACAGTAAATGTCTGTACATTGAGTAATTTTGACTGAAATGGATATCTATAAGAAAGTTCGTGATACCATATGTTCAACTACTATAGTTATGACAATATAACTATTTTTTTATATTTTATAGGTCTTTCATCAACCTATAAAATCCGACAATAATCAAACCAAATCAAACCATATTATTCATAGCTCTGCATTAATCCTTATCCCATTAAATGATATTTTATTAAAGATAATTTCAATACGTGCAAAATATAATACTTTTTAAATTAATAAAATCGGACATTCCATTCAAAAGATATAACGAATTTAAAAATATCAATCTAAAGAAAATTATGTAATAATAAAAAATGCGGAGTATAAGGCGTGACTCTACGAGGATGGGGGTGCATCGATTTCACTAAAATTATGAAGACAACCGTTTAGATTTTTTGTTTCTTTATTTGAATTGAATAGGCCTCGAAACTACGGGACAGATTTGGAAAATTCTTTTACTATTAGACGATTAACTTGTAAAAGAATGCCAAAAAAAACCTAATATCGCGTACACTGTGGAAATTATTGACAATAGAGCATAGTGATGTACTACAATTTGATAGAAGACACCAATATTTACACAAGACACACATGAGGCCGGTCGTGGCGCAGCGGCACGAGGTGTGACTGCAAAACCGACTGGTTGTGGGTTCGATCCCCACTCGAGGAGATGAAATATTTACTTAAAGTTATATTTCCATTTCTTCGCTCTGGTGTCGAGGTTAAGCGCGGCGTTGAGTTCTGCCACTCAACATGCAATGCCTCCAGAATTCGGCAGAAAGTGGGGAACGGAGTGTCTTAACACTAGGCTCCCTCTGCCTACCCTGCTGTGTGCGGGATACAGCGTGAAGCTAAAAAAAAAAAAAATATTTACACAAAAGTTTACGGTACCATGTGTAACTGTTAGAGTTATGCCACAATAACTAATTTTCAAAAGAAAAATGTGCAAACTAACAGAGCCGCCATCGTAGTACAGAGGGACATCTAAAAAATATATATATTGTTGTCAAAGAATAAAAAGAGTATGTTATTCCTCTATAGATATACTGTTTATATTTATATTATATTCTGCCATAATGAACAGGTTTAAACGTTGCATACAAAGGTATCCCGTAATATATCTATTTTTTTTTCAATTATTATTACCAGTACAGTATCGACACTAATGTGGTATCTACATATTTATAAATATTTAATATTGTTTCACCCTTTAGTGTTTTTCAGGTGGAAAACATAGACAATTTTTTAATTTGAGTAAATATTTTATAATAATAATTAATTCAGCTTCACGCTGTATCCCGCACACAGCAGGGTAGGCAGAGGGAAGCTAGTGTTAAGATACTCCGTTCCCCACTTTCTGCCGAATTCTGGAGGCATTGCGTGTTGAGTGGCAGAACTCAACGCCGCGCTTAGCCTCGACACCAGAGCGAAGAAATCGAAATATAAATTTAAGTAAATATTTCATCTCCTCGAGTGGGGATCGAACCCACAACCAGTCGGTTTTACAGTCACACTTCGTGCGGCTGCGCTACAACTGGCCTAAATATTTTATAAAGTATAAAAATACTGGTAGTTTTTATAATTCTTATAGAATTAAACAACTTTCTAAAATATTCTTATCTTACATGCGCTAATAGTTATTACAATTATTAGAAGCTATTAAACAAAAAAAATCATTCTTATTTAAATATTCTATTTAAATATTCTATTTAAATAAATATTATACGTTTTTATAATATAAGATATTATATGTTATTTTAATTTTTATTTTAAAATAAACGTATTTTGATCAAATTCTAAACTCTTATAATATGTCAGTTATTTAATCATTACACCATTCATACATGACGAATGTTACAATAAAAAGTAAATAAAAAGAATTAAACTGATTTTACCGCTCCCGCACCGCGATCGCGTCTTCGCTACTTTAATCGGTTAAGCCGTTTCTGAGATAAATCGACAAACAGAAAAACCAACAAACAGACAAAATTTTTAAATTTTCTCTGTTTGTTGGTTTTTCTTTCTGAAAAATTTCTGGTTTTATTTCTTTGTTAAATGCCCTCAATAATATTTTTTTATAAATTTAATGAAAATCGAAAATGCCACTCTATGGCTTTAATAATTTTCACTTTAGAAATCTTAAGTGCGCTGCAAGCACACATTATTTATTAAAACAGGAACATAATTCCCTGTACTTGAACAAACAAATAATTCATAAATTTAAGCGGGCGAAGCCGAGAGCTGGTCGCTAGTATTAAATATTTATATTACTTCGAGTGGGAATAGAATCAAAACTTGTCGCTTTTACAGTCACACATTGTGTCTCTGTCCCACGACTGGCGTCAAATAAATTATAAATTATTAATTTATAAAAAAAACACTTGTTTAAACGTATTTCTAAAATAACAATGACTAACAATGCATTACAATAACAATAGATTTGGTGTTTTATAGCAATATTATAAATTTACATATTTACATACATATACAAGATGTAAACATTGCAATGTACTACAATAGCGTGTTGTTTCCCACTTTCCGCCAAATTTTCGAGACATTGCTTGGTGAGCGGGGACCTTCAACGCCATGTTTTTGCCTTGATACCAGAGCAAATAAATCAAAACATTATTCAATAATAATAAATTCTGCCGTGTGAGAATTGAACCAAGAATAGTCACGTTACAGTCACGCACTTGTTCCCCTGCGCCACGACGGCCTCATAATAATAGGAGTATATTTAAATTGCTTCACAAATTGCAAGTACTTTATTTCGATACAGTTACTTTAATGATTTTATTATACAAAAACAATATAAGTACCGTTGTTAGTTGTTACTGCTTATTGATTAAATAGTTTTATTATTGTATACTTTATGTTTTGGTGACCGTGTTACAGTTGTAATCGTGCGGTGCGCAGATAGCGTTCTGTACAGTTTGATTGATTGAACGTAGTAATCTCAGGAACTGCTGGTTCAATCTCGCAATTCTTTTCGAGTTGTATGGACTAGGTAAAAGCAAGCAGTCTCGATACATTTCCTTTAGAATTTAAAAAAAAAATCTAAAAAAAATGTTATGAGATAAATACAATCGACTAATTATATTTTACGTTTAAAGAGATTAGGAAATAAATAATCTATTTTAATAAATAGAGGTGCATAAGCGACCAGCAGCGCGCTGCTGATGGCATAGCAAGATGTCTCCATAGAGAGGCCGTGCCGTTTGTTTGTTATATTTATACCATGACATCGGTCCCTACTCGTAATTATCTTACAAATCAATATTTTTCTCTTCCAGCTCCTCAACATTTTCAAAGAAAAATGACAACGCTATAAACATATGAATTGATTAGATAAATACTATTTAAGTAATTAAATATAAATCAGTCTAATAATAAGACTATTGACTAATAATGTCGTGCGTTGAGTCTCGCCACTCAACACACAATTTTCGAAAGTAGTGGAAAATGAAGATTGGCGCGTTATTATTAATTATATATTTAATATATTTCTCCTTAAAGTTAATAATATTCTCAATGCCTTAAATTTCCTTATTACAATACAACTACAAACAAATTTTAATACTACAGTAGATTTTAACTTCAGCTTCACCCCACTGTTTAATTACAATTAACCCATCTGAAATTCATAAAAAAGCGAAAAATCAGTAAAAATACAAAGAAACTGGTTAGAGATGCCCGAAGCGCCGAACATGACTCGTGACGCAATCCCGCGCCTGCGCACGCGCCGCGTCCGAGCGTGAACTAGCATTGTTTTGATACTTATAATATTAACACACACTGACACCTTTACGCTCCACTGACATATATCTTTATATTTTAAATTGTAAATAGATACCATCTATAAGTGAAGGTTCGTCGGATTTTTTTATTTCATTTAAAATAAATGTGGTGAGTATATAACGCGGTATAGACCTGACCAGATTATGGTTTCGTAGACTGAAGGAAAAGCCTGTGCGAAATTTGCGCAACTGCGGCTCGTGTGGCCTTCCACAAACCTGACCCGGAGAATAAAATGAAAAATATTTCGCTCTAACGTGATGTCTGTATTGCTGTACGGGTGCGAGACTTGGAGGGTCACCAAAGACGTCACGCAGTGCATCCAGAGATTTCCAACGAAAAACTAAACTTGAGTGGGCTTGAATTGGGCACATCCTAAGAAGCACCCCTGACCACGTTCCAAGACAAGTCCTGGAATGAACACTACAAAGCAAAAGGAAACGTGGCCGTCCTAAGCACGCTTTGAGGCGGTTAGGTGGCAGCGGAATTAATAGTAACTGGGATTAACAGTAATAGGAGCACAGGACAAGTCATATAACTCGAGTTGGCGTGCGCAACGTTCTGTAAACATGTTCTATATACATCATCATGGCTTCCTACCTTACTAATAGTATCTGTACAACCGAAGGTCGTTGGTTCAAATTTTTAAATATTATATGTTGTTTAGCTATATGGATAAGCGTTATTCTGCCATACACACACAATATTGGCAAAGGGCGAGCCCTATAATGGTAAATTCATTATTCTGTATTGTGTACAAGAGTACTATTTTGTTTTTTTTGAGTGGTAGAACTCGACGCCGTGCTATGACTCATAACCAGAGCAAAGAAACGGAAATATTAAATATTTTATTTTCTCATGTGGGAATCAAACCCACAACCTAACGTGCTTACAGTTGCACGCTTGTGCCCCTGCGCCACGACTGGCCTTTACTTCAGTAATTAAATGAATTCAATTTATGTAAAACTATAATATTCCTGGATAAAAATTATTTAGCCCTTTTATTTGAAAAATATGGAAAGTCACGTTAAATTTATACCTATATGATATAAAATTATATGAGTTTCTTTACTATAACCCAATTGAAATCAAACATGCGATTTCTCTGCGAACCAAACTTATATTTAGTTAAATAAAAATATTTAATTTAATATAATATATTATAATAAATAAATTCTAGGAACTTAATACTTTTATATATAGTATTATATATACTTATTCATTAAAATTCCCACTAATCAAAATATTTTATTACTAACAATGAGAATATTTAATTTAAAATTATTTTATTATATATACATATGTATAGGTGTATTGAAGCAGCAGTATGAATTATATAACAAATTATAGAAGATGTTACTTATAAATATAGCAAACTTTTTTTTAATCAATTCTTAATATATTTTTGATAAAGACAATCAATAAAATTAAAGGTGAAATATAAATAAACAGGACGTTGATCCGCGGACGACCTCTGTGAATCCTTCACGGTGAGATCAAAACATGTTTACATATTATGACTAAGACGTAGAGAACGTCTCGTAATACTACTTGTTGTGATGAAACCATCCTCTTATCAGATCCACTTCTGACTTCCTCGTGGCTGAGATTACTTTGTGATTAAATGATTGTGATTGAAGTGACCACTTGTTAGACCTCAGGCGGATTTTATGATTACAGAATTATCACACTTTTATTGAAAAAAACCTAAGAACATTTATATTCGAAATATTCTTTATTCAAATAGGCTATATTAAGCACTTTTAAATTGTCAAATGAACATACAAAAAAATTAAGTAAAGTGAAGTTGTTGTTGAGGCCAGGCACAAAGTGTGACTGTAAAATCCACTGGTTGTGGGTTCGATCCCCACTCGAGGAAATGAAGTATTTATTTACATTTATATTTTCATTTCTCCACTCTGGTCTCGAGGCAAAGCGCGGCCACTCAACACGCAACGGTTTCCTCTGCCTACCCTGCTGTGTGCGGGATACAGCGTGAAGCTGAACAAAAAAGTTGTCTAGTGAGGCAAGTAAGTAAAAACTTAATTAAATAAAAAAATATAATTTGTCCTGTCAATTTTGAGTAATTATCTAATTTCTTTCTTATTTCCTGTTAGTCGTGTTTGATATAATACTGACGACCAGAAAGCGGAAGTAAGCTATTAGGTATAGGTTAACGTATACATAGATATAATAGAAGATGGACAGTTGTAGATGGAATGTGTTTATATATTTCCACGTATAATTAAACTCGTACGTACGTACTCGTATGAACTCGTGTAAATGAGGGTACATGTTGGTGAAAAAGACTATAAAAGCAATGGAATTATGTCAATCAAAGAGGATCCTAAACAAATTATTCCGAATGGCATCCGGATGCCTATGGTACGTACGTAACGTGGACCTACACAAAGATTTCGAATTAGAATCGCTCAAGGAATTCTGCAAACGCCTAGCCAAGCACTTTTACGAGCGTGCAGACTACCAATTGCTTGTAGGCAACGGCCCTTATCGGAAGGAAACTCGTGTGAAGTATTGTTATTAGGTGATACATATCACTTATTGCAATTACACAGTATCTGTTTGCAAATAGTTTAGAAACATATAGACGATATGTGTTTTATTGTGTTTTTTTTTAAAACGTTCAAAAATTGTTCCACTAAATGATTAAATTACAACGCATTGAAAATTAAATTACAACGCTGTAGTTACTAAATGTAAAAAGCTAAAATTTTATAAGTCAATTCCTCTATGGATGTAGGAGAACGATAGGGTTTGTATTCCCAAAATTATGATAGGTGCAGTAAAATATAGGATTTTATATTTGACAGACTATAATTTTTTTCGCACACATCATGATACGTACAGGAAACCTAGCATTAAGAAACTTCGTTTTCCATTTTCAGCCGGATATTGGAGGCATGGTGTGTTCAGTGGCGTGGATTAAATATTTCATTTTCGTCTAGTGGAAATCAAACCCACAACCTGTCGCGTTAACAGTCACACTTTGTGTTCTCATATAATTAATTTATTTGAATCATATTATCTTTGCTCTGTTGCCAAAAAAGATACAACGTACATTGTTGCAAATTTCAAGCTGCTTATAGCAGTGCCAGTGAAGGTGAGGCGCACGACTCGACACTTGCCAATATTTTAAAAGTGTACTTTTCCAATGATTCTTTATTTAAAAACAGTATGAGCGCGAGCTCTAATTCCTTCTAGTGCAGACAATTTGGCAACAACATTAGAGATTATTTTTGATGTTATATTTATTAGACTATTTTTCGTATCCTATATCATACAAAATATACTATTTAAAACTAATAATATAAATAATAAATATATATTATTTATATTATTAGATAAATGGGCATTTATTAACTTAAGTTTTTCTCATATATCTTCTATATAACAGCGGCTAATTACATTTTTATTATTAGTAAAATGACCAAAAACTTCGTTTGTGTAGTTGCTTACTATAAAGTAAGTAAGGTAAAGTAAGTAAGTCATAAGACCCTACGCATGCTACCTCCATTTACTACCATTGTCATTGATAGGCAAAGAGAATCTAATGTCAAAACAGTCTGTTCTCCTAAATTCGAGTAAAACAACCAAAAAAAACTTGTTATCACAAATCCACGCATTTAATTACACATCCACGCATATGAAAACTTATTCACATAAGTGATTATAGATGGATCCACACATGGGATCCACAGATCCATATTTATGAATTTTTTTATGTTAGCATTATCTACAGAATATTTATTTAATTTTCTATTTTTCACAACTGAAAAAATGTATATCCTATGATTAGGAGATAAGCTAGATTAAGCTTAGGATTAAATTACTAAATTAGATGTTTATGGGACTTTCATTGGAAGACAAAGTGCGGAGCAACATATCAAGTAAACATTTTCTAATAAAACTTATAAATATAAAAAAGAGATAAATAAAGGTTACAAGGTGCATAGAAAATAAATACCTGATCGTCGTGTCCTTTATTATGTTTTCGACTACTAAATAAATACTTAAACTTTTTTCTCTATAACTATTGACATTATAATTCCCTGCGGCTGTAAGTATGATGCTGCTAAGCAAGTATGTAAACATGCTTTAGACATTTGCTGTACTTGAAATATTTCATTTTTTATTTCTACGCTTAGCAGGGTAGTGTTAAAACACAAAGAAATGGCCTTGAGATCAATTTTGAAGACATTGCTTATGAGCGGTGGAACTGAATGGCGCATTTTATCTTCCAGAATGGGAAAAGGAAAATAATAAATTTAATCATTCTGCACCCAGTACCGTCTGACTGTAAGCATCACGACGACGACTTCTAAAATAATTCTAATAAAATATAGATATAGAATATACATATAGTAATATAGATATATAGAATATATGTAATATAGATATACAAGGTGGAAGCGTCAGCGCTCCTCTTACCGGAACAGCATATAGGGTAAAAAATATTTCAAACCCATACCTAAAGAAATTAATAAAGATACCTCAACAGTATAGACGTAGTCGTTCTTGACAAATGGCGTTTTATTTTACAACGATAATTTAATTATTTATTTAAAAAATAAAAATAAGTCAGCTTCACGCTGTATCCCGCACACAGCAGGGTAGGCAGAGGGAACCTAGTGTTAAGACACTTCGTTCCCCACTTTCTACCGAATTCTGGAGGCGTTGCGTGTTGAGTGGCAGAACTCAACGCCGCACTTTGCCTCGACACCAGAGCGAAGAAATGGAGATATAAATTTAAATATATTTATTTAAATTTATATTTCCATTATCATTAATTATGAAATATGATGAAAACATCTCCTCGAGTGGGGATCGAATTCACAACCAGTCGGTTTTACAGTCACACTTTGCGCCCCTGCGCCACGACTGGCCTCATATTATTTATTTTGTTTCAAAAAATGACTTTTTCATTTTTGAGAAAAAAAATAATTGTGTTAGACTTTTATAGAGTAGTTAAAACTGTGGTTTCATTTAAGTGGTGTTCACAAAAATACTCTGTTTAGAATGTACATTAAATGTGTCGCTTGCATGTGGATATTATTTAGAGATGTAAATAAAATTAAAATATCTGAATGTGATTTCAAAATAATCGTGGTTTTCTAAGTGTGAATAGATATTTACATGATATCCAACCTCAAACATACAATTTCAAAATTCTTGTCTGTATGTCTTGTTTCTGTGTGTCCGAGCTAATCTCGGGAACAGCTGAACCGATATTTGGTATACTAGCATTGTAACATAGAGGTGGTTGCGGAGCAACATATAAGTTTCCTTTTATCCCAGAATTACCGGCGGATTGGCATTTACGAAAGAAAAACCGCGTGTGTTGTGCGCGCCTCCCTAAATTTAATTTTTAAATACAACATTTTTTGCAATCAAAATTACGATTTATTAAGTTTAGCATAGAACTATACTAAAATAATTAATGTTATTTAAATATACTTAAATAATATTAAATAAAAATTCGTTACATACAAGACGCTCGGGGACCGCTAGTACTACCGCTAACATAAAAACAAAAAACCGGACAAGCGTTACTTGGGCTCGCCCACCGCGGGTTCCGTAGATTGATAGTAGAAATTGAAAATCGCGAGCTTTTTCTGAAATTCAGGCTTAACTTAGTCAGAGCCTTTTCAACTGATACCTCACTTGAACTAGCGGCTTTCATACCAAATTTTGTCCCCTTTAAAAGCTATTATTTTTTAAGATTTAACCATAAATATATAATTTTTAGACTTTTTCCTAAACTAGTACTACCTGAGATGCTACCTGACAAATTTCATAATTCTAGAAAAAAAAAATCAGCTTCACGCTGTATCCCACACATAACAGAGTAGGCAGAGGGAACCTTGTGTTAAGACACACCGTTCCCTGCTACCATTGCATGTTGAGTGGTAGATTAACCGAAAGTACCCTATTAATTTTGATTACCCTTATACTGTCGAAATACGCGCTTTTCCTAGATAAACGGCCATATCTTTTATTTAAGTAAATGTAAAAATATATTTTTTTAAAAGTAGAATTATGAAATCTGAATTTCAACTCGATGATTCCAAGCGTTCCTGAGATAAAAGCTCTTGACAGACGGACAGACGGACGACAAAGTGATCTTATAAGGGATCCTTTTCTCCTTAAAAGATACTGAACCCTAAAACCACCAAGTAGATTGTTACAGCAATTTAGAAAATATACAACATATTATCTTGATTAGCTACATTTAATTATATTTTTCTTTAATTAAACATTTTTACATAAACGGAACTCTATAATTATTTTTAAAAATTAAATTTTGTACTTAAGATACTTGTCTGTAAATGTAAATTCGTTATATTAGAATAATAAAATAATATATACAATTATATTTGATTACGGAGATTGTGAACTAGGAACATTTTTCATAAGTTAAATAAAAACATTTTCTGATCTCTTCAAATTTTATTTACAAAGAACGTGGCATTTTCAAACAGCATATAGTACATTTTCAGAAATCTATTCTTAATAAAAATAATCAGCTTCACGCTGCGTCCCGCATACAGTAAGGTCGCCAGAGGGAACTTAGTGTTAAGACTCTTTTTTCCTCAATTTCCGCCAAATTTTTCGAGGCTTTGCGTGTCTGGTGGCTAAGCTCAAAGCCGGGCTTTTGACCTTGGTGCCAGAGCGAAGAAATGAAAATAGATAAGTTTATAGATAATAATTCATTTCCTCCAGTAGAGAACAAACCCACAACCGTCGTGTTACAGTCACACCCTTGTGTCCCTGCGCCACGACTACCTGATTTTTAATATTATAAATAATTATATTGATTGTTTATAAAACCTTAAGAACTTACTTGAAAATCATAATATTATTCCAATTGCAATCTGTTTAGGTTTAGATAATAATCAATAACGCTCATAACACTACCCCGACTTCTTTAAAACAACATTAAACACGCTTTATATTTATTATTCATTGGTACTGCAAGCAGTAAAAAAAACTATTATTTTCTTAATTATTTTTTCATCTTCACACTGAATCCTGCATGTAATGAGGTAGGCGGAGGGTAGGCTAGAATTAAGACACTCCGTTCTCCACTTTCCGCGAAGTCTGGACATTGCCTCTTGAGTGGCGGAGCTCGCCGCCCGCTGCGGCCGCCACGTTTTGCCTGTATATATTTAAAATTTCTTTTTTCCTCTCTTTTAGTGGGAGTCAAATGTTGTGGCCTTTACAGTCATACCTTTGTACCCCTGCACCACGACTGGCCTTATTAGTGTAACACTAGGATATTTTCAAGGACAGAAGAAGGCCATGGTGACGGTGGGCAGCATCTAACTGTGAATACGATGGTTGTGGTTTTGATTCTTGCTTGGGACGATTGTAATTATATTATTTTCTATTTCGCTACTTTACAAGCACTGTCTCGATTTCGAATGGAAAGCGGAGAACAACAGTACATTATTAGGTTTACCCTGTCTATGTATTTGCTATCAAATGATATTAAACGCGAAGCGGAAAACAATACTAAATTTATTGGAAAAATGAAATTAATGTAACTAAAACATAATTATCAGACAGCGGATTTACCATTGGGTTCTTTTGATGGCAGATTCTTAAAGATAAATAGGCTAGATAAATTATATAAATATATTTTATTAGCTTTACACAGTGGGATACTGCGTAAAGCTAATAAAGCACATAGTAGGGTAAGCAGAGGAAACCTGGGACAAAAAGGAAACCTAGTCTTATATCACAAGACCTAACCCATTAAGACATTTCCGTTTACCACATTCCATAACTAATTGAGCGTTATGTGACGGAACTCAATGCAGTGCTTTGCCTTGTTACCAAAGCTAGGAAATGAAAATTATTAAGTAATTCATTCCCCTGAATGGGAATCAAACTCACAACCATCGCATTTACAACCACACTCATGGGAACTTGCATCCTGACGGCCTTAGGTCTTAAATTAAATGTAAATAAGAAATAAACGTATTTTATCTTGTTATCGTATAAATAAATATCAAGGTCAAGTGTTACTACAATATTACTTAGAAATATGGACCTATTGGATCGATGTTTATCATAGCTTCGCTTAAAACAAAGATATTGTTCAGTTTAATAACTACCTTTTAGGTTTACAGTGTATCCCGCTCGTACCAGAGTAAGCAGAGGGAACCTAGGAAACTAATGTTTAGAAATTCCGTTCTCATTAAGATACTTCCTTTCCCCAGTTATTCATTATTATTATCTAGGTTAAAGGTGAGTACGCGGACTGCAGTTTTTCCCGTGTGAATACCAATTCAGCAAAAACTCTTGGATAAAAAATTACCTTTATGTTGCTCCACAGCGCTCTCTATTTTTCAGTGTTAGTCTCATAATAACCGGTTCAGCTGGTCCAGAGATTAGCGCGGACAAACAGATTGAAAGATTTGTTTATTTGTGTTTTCGTATCGTGTAAATAATTATATGCGCTTGCAGAATAACATACTTATGTTGAAATCACAAGACCATTCAACCTTATTTAAAACTAAAGATTTAATATCTTCGAGTGGGAATCGAACCCACAACCTATTGCGTTTAGAGTCACGCGCCTGTGCGCCACGACTGGCATCAGTATAAATAACTATTTAAATATAAAATCGTTCGAAATACTTGATCATAATATCAAAGACTTACTGTCCATTATATCTTAAAACAACATGTAAATGTCAATCATATATGGATATGTACATAATTATAATAGTTTACCAATACGGCCTTGACATTTGTTGTATTGTATATATACTATATGTATATATATATATTTGGTATATTTTAGAGCACTTTCACTTATGTTACGACATTATAAGAAAACGTACGATATAAATATGTTAATTAGTGCATACTAAGTCGATCTAAGTAAGTAAATTTGGATATGTAAAATTCTTTACAAAAATTATTATATTTTTAGAAATTTTAAACAGCGATAAGATAATGAGGCCAGTCGTAGCGCAGGAGCACAAAGTGTGACTGTAAAATCGGCTGGTTGTAGATTCGATCCCCACTCGGGGACTATTTATTTACATTTATATTTTCATTTCTTCAACAAACAATGCCTCCAGAACTCAGCGGAAAGTAGGGAACGGAGTGCTTTAACACTGGGTTCCCTCTGCCTACCCTGCTGTGTGCGGGATACAGCGTGAAGCTGATTTGATTTGATTTTGTTTATATTGTAGTTTCTACGTGCGAATAGTGTATGATGAATTGAAGATTTACGGTACTACACAACAATGTGGTAGCATTGTGCGTATTTATCTACACTTTGTTTATCGTAGAAAGAACAATGACATATAGTTTTAATACTGTAGTTTCTAGGTGTGCCTTAGCTTAGGATGAACGAATGGAGACACTATCGACCTAAGTCTAAGGCGGTAGTGTACCACATATTTGTTATCGTAGAGAACAAAATATACACTATGTGACAAATGATTCGTGAGTTACAGCTTGCTGATAGCTGATATCGGTCGCACAAAACACCGTTACTTAGTACGGTCGAAGCTGATACTTTTAGCCAAGGGGTAGAAATGAAGGTAGCGTTGGCCTAATATATAGTGTCAACGACAACACCTATTACTACACCTAGTACCACAATTAAAATCTTGAATATAATATTAAAAATATATAGATTGAATGATTCATAATTAACTATGTTATTTACAATATACACAATTTTTTAACGATGTTATTTATGTGTGTTGCCATGCGTATTTTATTTTTTTATTTTTTTTATACATCATATCCAAGGTATATAGTTATAAAGTGTCTTAACACTAGGTTAGCAAGTTCCCAGTTTTTCTCTGCCTACCCTGCTATGTGCGGGATACAGGTGAAGCTATAAAATAAATAAAAAAATAATTTGTTACTTTATAAAGGAAGTTATTAAAATTAGATAATAATCGCACATAAAGTTACAAGTGCGCAAAATATTATTTTCCTTTATACTTTACAAGTACCTCGGTACTTGTGCAATACTTACTTGCGCGTACACATTTCTTGGAAGTTCTAAGTCGTTTTCCCGTGCAGTTCAGTTCAGTGCCATCATTTGTGTTAAGGCTAGATTTCTAACAATAAAAAGTACCTATTTTATATCTATGATTGAATAATTATGATAAAAGTCTTTTATTTGTTTTATGATTTTTATTGTATTTTTTATTATGCAAGAGAAAAAGAAAAAACCGAGTGACATGTTTCTCCGTCAGAAGTTAACGTTTGATCTGCCTGGGTTAGGAGGAAATGAAGGGAACCATAAATATTTATATTATAAACATATTTTCTGTTGGAAAGCGAATTCAAAAATCATTGTGTGTATTCTACTGTACTTCGTAAATAAGCATCCATAGCCTAAATGCTATATACATTTTACATAAAAAAATAACATAAAAATCTAGTGTTAAATAGTTATAAATAAACCGATATATTAAAAGCGTGACATAATAAATTCCAAAAGTTCTAGAGGCGCCACGGTCGTGGTGGTCGTAGTCATCAAGTATTAATTATTTTAATGATAATTTTTCCTAGAAGTAAGTGATCTGAGCGCCGTGAGTTTTTCCACTAAGTAATAAAACTGATGAATTATTTATCTTCAACAGTGTAAAGGAAAATCGTCATATTTGCCCTCAACAAATTTTACATTGGGTTCTTTATTCACTCAGCAGTAGTTTCCTTCTATGGAAGCATAAAACTAAAGAACATTAATAAAAATAATAACGAAAATGGGACAGATTTGAAGATTCCTCAAATTTCCCTCAGAGAGCGAAGAAATAAAAATATTAATAAGTAATCACTCATTTCCCCGAGTGGAAATCGAACCTACAACCGTCGCGTTTACAATCAATCACACGCGTGTGCCACTTTGCCACGACAACTTCACCTTACAATTTAATTTTATATAAAAATTATTCCGTTTTAAAAAAAACTTTACCGGGCAATTTATTTATTCTGGACATGTTCCAATGCGACACCTACATATTTCAGTTTGTAGCTCACTTATTTTTGTTTACGAACTACTGATTATGCAAATGAATGCAAGGTCGAAGAGACATACAGTAATATTGAATTTTTTAGATAATAACGTGAATTCCGAGGAACTATTTTTATTATTATATTTTACAATGCACAGTTCATTTAATTCTACATTGAATATGCTAGAGCGACTGACCAGTTTTCGATTACCAGTTTAACGAGCTCCTCTATACTAATATAATTAAGTTGAAGAGTTTATCTTATTGAATGCGCAAATCTCAGGAACTACTGGTTCGAGTTGAAAAAATCTTTTGTGTATAATGTAGTTGTTATATAATAAGAACGACAGTCATCAAGGCACTCGGCAGCGTGTCTAGTCAAGTCAAAAAGCTGGAAACTCGCAGTGTGTATTTTACACAAACCATTTCAAGCTACTTTTGAACCAATCACAACTCGTAAATTAATTAATCCTATATAATTACTTTGAAGTGTGATTCAACACATAATTCGATATCTGGTTCCTACCAGTTCCTACCAGAGGATTTCCTTTGGAAGTCTATCCCATTATTTTGTCCGTGAAGTCAAGAATGACGCATTAATGAACATTTAACTTGGCTCTCATTTCACATTTATATTTTTGATGGGATGTATGTTTCGTAAAGTGGTCAATATATTTTAAATTAAAACAAATGTGTATGTGTACTTTCTATTTATTATCTCCACACATAAAAGTTGAGATTTGATTGATTTAAAAATATATACATTCTCATAAATACATGATAATATTATAATATAATATAAATATTTATTTGATTTACTAATTACAAATTCTCACTTCTTCGTATTTTATATTTCATCATATAATATTTTTTAATGCTGTTAAGTTAATACGTCCTTGTCTTTTATTTTATTATATTATATATGTACCTACATATTATTGTAATATATTCGTATCTTGTAATTAACGTACCTGAGTAATATTATATTTACATACCGGATATAAACGACGCGAAGCGTAATTAAATTATATAAATACTTTATTTTTGAAATATTTTTGAATACATGCTTAGATGTACCGTGGAATAGGTTATTGTGTGTAAAAATGACGATAACAAAATATGCATTCACATGATCACATCGATGGCTCTTAAGTATAAGGGCCAAAGTGCGAAATCACAACTTTACAGGAGAGGCTTCCAAAGTTTAAATTTGCTATAATTTTATGTTGGTTCATCCGAAGAAAATGAAACTTTGCTTATCAGCTAAGGCAACTATCCTCTATATATATACCATAGTATTTTATTTATATTTATCCTAGTATTTTTTTTACTGCACAATGGCCCTTATACGTTCGTTTTTGTTATATTTATTCTTCTCTAAAAACGCTCTAAAAAGGCCAATGTACCACATTGGCTGTTTTACGCGTATTATGCTAAATAACAATATATAATATTTTTTTCATATTTTAGTTATAAAATTGATTAATAATGATACTAAGATAACAACTGATTATTACGAAGGATAGTAAGTTAGGTATTGTGGTAACTATGTTACATAGAGACTTATCCGTTATACGATTTGGTAACATGATAACTGAATTTTCAGTTAGATCCTTTAATTAATAGAAAAAAGTCGCGTTTACATGTTGTTTTAAAAAATAATTAGCCCCAAAAATTATTATTATTAGACACTTTATATGAATGTATTGTATTTCTTAAAGAAAAGCTTAATTGAATGTTGAATTTTAGTAAGATGTAACTATTCAATTTAGTAAAAGTAGCTTTCATGAAAAAAAGGATTGACGTGGACATACAAACTGTATACAATGTATAAAATAAAGAGATAAAATCACTTATTGTCTTTAATTGACACGATATAATTAGAGGCGATTAAAGTTTCTTATTAACTGTTGTTATAATCTGGTGGTATAATAATTTTCCACATAAATGACACAAGTCCTTCTTCTTACAAAATTTTATCGGTAATACCTGGTTATAACAGCAATAACCATTTCAACAATTTGTCTTTTTGTTCATACTGGCTGATCTAAGATTTTAATGTGACTTTTAATACAAATCTTTTTATATTATAAAACGTAAATGTTTTGTATTAGGTCCCTCTATAGTTTTCAACTGATAGCAAAACAAAACAAACATACAAATACATATCCTGCTGAGTTTTTATGCCTGATTAAATCGGCAATTTTCATTTTTAATTTAAACAGAATCTCTATGATGTCATAAATTATGTATCTAATTGTAATATAGTAGCTGTAACGACTCCGTTTTGTTTAAGATCATCGAATCAAGAAGCTATAATTTGAAGTTCTCTTAATGGTGGTATACGAGGTGGCCTTCATATAGTACTGTTTTAAGAAAATAATGATTTTATTTATATTAAGATAAGATGCTTATCGCTTACATTAATAAAATCTTGCTTTTGGCCACTACAGTTACAAAATACACAAAATACAAAATCTGAAATCGTAACACCCTTCTTTAGTTCTTAATTTAATTCTATCGCTGGCTATTTCGTTTGATTTTGAACTAGATTAGACTATTATATGTTTACAGATTGAAGTGTTTATTATTGTTGGCCCACAGCTAATGATATTAATAAATATTTTCTTGCATCCAGTAGCCTGAATTTTGATTTTATTATAGGTATGAAACAAATTATACATGTCTATTATTATATGATACACATAACATACATGAATAAATTGTTTCATTTAAATTACTTCGTCATCATCCTTTTGTAACGAAATCAAACGCCTCGAGGCTTTTACAGAACTTATATTTCTTCCAGAGTAAAATTCTATTAAGCTTGTACAATGTCCATCTTAAATTCTAATACAATATGTTATTCTAGAGGACCTCTCTCTTCTTCCGCTCCAAGTCTAAATTGCGAATATTAAAATTTATAAATATAAAATCATTACACTTTGTAATAGTTATTTTTTATAATTACTATTTATTTTATACATATTTTTCATTATATATTATATTTTCTCAGCTTTATGTTGCATTCCGTATGAAGCAGGGTAGGCATAGGGAGCTTAGTGCTCTGCTCTCCACTTTCCGCGCATTGTGCGTTGAGTGGCGGAACTCAACACCACAATTTTCCTTGAGCGAGGAAGTGAAAATATTTTATTTCCTCGGAGGAGAATAGAACCCTAGTAGAACCCTAGAGTTCACAGACACATGTTTATGCTCCTTCACCAAGACACAGTTATCAATAAATCCATATTGGTTAGAATAATGACCAGTGATCTAAAACTTATAAAGTTTATCACGTCTCGTATCTTCATCAAGTTATTCAAATACTTTAATGTAAATGACCTCTAATAATTTTCCAAATTTTGCTTTCTCTGTATTTTTAAGTCTTATTAGTTTTAAATCTATTCATTCATCCACTGTCACGTTTCTTGGTAAGTTTTTTCCTGGAACTTAAGGCAGTAGATATGTTACTTGATTAGTGATTATTATTAGAAATAAACATGTTAATAGATTAATTTTCTGATGTATAATTTTGATTGTCTTAGTAGAGTCACTCCGAAATCTTTGATCAAACTTAAAATGCAATTATCAAGCTTATTACTGGCTTTAAATAGTAAAGGGAACAGTCAAAAATATATAGTATATAATCTGGGCAATTATTAATTAAAAGTAACGCCCAAATAACTCAAAAGTGAAAAAATATTTTAGGGCTTAAGTGTATTTTTTGTCAATAAGACACGTACATAGGCCAATTTACCACTTTGGCCGTTCTGTCTCATAACTCGTGAAAAAGAGACGTTTTTTGTTATCTATCTAATGACGAACGTAATAAAAACAATACTAAGCTTTTGCAGTCAACACAGCGCAACTATTGGTTTGTTTAGCGCATAAGTATCAAACTGGCTGATTGGCCCCAAACATAAACAAATTTCCCCGCGTAGAAATCTCAAATGACTATTTGGCCTTTGTACGTTTAACTGAGTGCTACATAGGCCGTTATATTCTAACAAAAAGTCCTGTTTCTATGCAGAAATTTCAATTTTTTAATAGCTGACCTGATAAATTATATCTATAGAATGCGTTTGGCATAAAAAAGTGAAAATTGCCAAATTGTTAGTTTGGCCCATATACATAGGACCCATCGACATTACATTTTTAGTGTCTGTTGCCCACTATTCGCCCAATGTTCAAGATATTACATTTGAGTAACAGAACTCAACTTTCCACTCTCCGAGTCTAATCGAACTCACAGTACACAGTTTACAGTCAGGCGCTGTGCCACGACGCCGAATGTTATAAAATATAAAAAATATATTTTAGTCAGCTCTCCTACGGCGTCAAGCGCTACGTTCTTTATAGGTAGATACTACATATCTCTCTCACTTCCAGTCACTTACCCAACCACTGTCATCACAAAGTATTACAATTTATAATTTCTATGATAGAGGCCATCGTAGACTAGTGGCAGAAGCGTGCGACTATACACGAGACGGTTGTGTATTCGATTTCCACTCGGGGGGAATAGGGGGCGCAAAGTGCGGCGTCGTTTTGAAACTTAACAAATAATGCCTCCATAATAGAGCAGAAAGAGGGGAGCGGAGTGTCTTAAAATTACGCTGTCTCTACCTGCTGAAGCTGAAAAGATAAGTCATTAACGTGTGGGATCAGACAAATATCAACTCCCTACTATTCTTATCATTCCACTCCATGAGAGAGTTTTTACTTCCACGGCCCAGTCTTATACACAGTTCACGATACCTTCTCTATATTAGAGTTCTACGAACAATACCTACATAGACATCCTAGACTACGCTATTTGTGTCACGTCGCGTTGCGGTTCCATGTATCTATTCACTGATTGTCATAAAGTGACCGCCGCCGCCACGACGGATAGAAAGCTGTCCTACTTCGAGACTAATTAGTTAGAATATGCAGCCTACTAAATATCCTTTACGGTTTCCACTAGATGTAGGATGTGCGTGGAATTGTTTATTATATAGGAAATATAAGCAATAGTTATGTAAAATCCTAGTTACAGTACAATTACTATACAAGTCTTTTTATATATAAAATTAAATCAGAGAGAGAGAGAGAGAGTATCCGGCACAGAGGGAACCTAGTTAAGAAGCTCCGTCCTCCATTTTCTTCGGAATTCAGGAAGCATTGCGTGTTGAGTGGCGGAACTCAACGCCATGCTGATCAGATAGAACATAGATCAGATATCTGAATTTATAAATAATTATAAATGGTACTGACCGAAGGTACTCTATCATGTTCTCTTCACAGTATGTTTATATTTTCGTTTGGTGCATGGTAAGATACAAAGAAAGGATTGAGTAAAAAAATAAATAAATTAGCTTCACGCTGTATCCCGCACACAGCAGGGTAGGCAGAGGGAACCTAGTGTTAAGACACTCCGTTCCCCACTTTCTGCTGAATTCTGGAGGCATTGCGTGTTGAGTGGCAGTACTCAACGCCGCGCTTAACCTCGACACCAGAGCGAAGAAATGGAAATATAAATTTAAGTAAATATTTCATCTCCTCGAGTGTGATTCGAACCCACAACCAGTCGGTTTTGCAGTCACACCTCCTGCCGCTGCGCCACGACCGGCCTCAGGATTAAGTATTGTTGCAAAAAATATAATTTCTCTTAAATTTAAGCAAACGATACTTAATTTGTTTTAACCAACACTGCATACATTTAAATACAAAATATTTATGAATACAATTTGCGTATACATAATGTGAAAAGAAAATTTATTATATTCACAGATATTTGAATTAATAAAATTTATTATTTTTTTTAAAACATAGTACAAAATGCTTTTAAACCGGTTTCTTTTGTTCACACAGGCTCTAAATCTTAGTCACTTACGTAACGTCGTTGTTAGCGTAGATTGTTTATTCATAATTTTTCTTAAGCTTCATGCTGTATCCCGCACATAGGATAAGCAAAGGAAACCTGAAGATTTAGTATCAACGCTCATTTACGTTCCTCACTTTCCACTAAATTCTTATGGTATTCCGTGTTTAGTGGCGGAACTCTACGCCGCTTTATTGCAACATTAGTATAAAGAAGTGAAAATATTAAATATTTAATTTATTGGAGAAAGAATCGAACACACAACTTGTCGTGTACCTCTGCACCAGGAGCTGCCTCATATTAATGACTTATTAATAGAATATTACACGAATTTTCATTTCTTCGCTCTGGTGTCGAGGCAAAGCGCGGCGTTGAGTTCCGCCACTCACCACTCAATGCCTCCAGATCTTGGCAGAAATTGGGGAACGGAGTGTCTTAACTCTAAGTTCCCTCTGCCTACCCTGCTGTGTGCGGGATACAGCGTGAAGCTGATTTGATTTTTTTTTATTACACGAATGTAAGCCTCATAAATAGTTATAAACGTAACAACATCTAAATGTATCAGGTATTTAGGCACTATGACAAACGTAAACAAGACCTTGTTTGGCAGTCGATGACTCGACATTTGCATATTAATTCGTTATAAGGACGTCCTTTGTTAGTATTTTACTTAATTTATTCGTCACGTGCAACATTTTATTTTCCAAAACAAATATAAGTATTTAACTTATTATAATCCTTAAAGACAATGTAGGTATCTAGTAATTTAAATTAATTTTAAAAATAATCAATCATCATCAAACTTTAGATTAATGCTGTATCCTCTCACTGCAGGTAGAGGGAACTTGGGAACCCAGTGTTAAGACACTCCTTTTTTACTTCTTAGTCTCGTTAGTAATAATTAAAGACGAAAAGTAGGGAGCGGAGCGTCTTATCTAGGGTCCCTCAGCCTACACATGTACCTGCGGGATACAGCTTGAAGCTGAAAAAAAATTAACAATCTTCACATTTTTTGTCTATTTTTAGATGTTATTTGTATAAAATATGTATATGATATAGAATGTATGAATACTTCCAAATTGATAAGTCAATAACATTAACTCATTCAAGCTTCACGTTAATTATAATAAATAATATATTTAATTAATTAGCGCGGCGCCTCTGTCCACGCCCTCTATTTTGCATATTACTCATTTGCCTCAACGTCAAAGTTATATTAAGGAGAGATTCGACCTTTTGTGGAATTATAATATCTTACATATTCTAAAATTGTGAATTAAGAGACAGATTTTAATATAGATATAGATATAGATTATATAGATATAGATTACGTAATAACATTATTCTAAAAACGAAACTAACTCTCTCTGTCTGTTATGTTTGTACACATATTATAAATTACAAAATTTATTAATAAATAAAGAGTTGATCTTGAAAAAGGACAAGTACATAAGTACGAAACACATAAGTTTTATAGTGTGAAAGGAGGTTGAAGGGATTGGAATAAGGGAGGAACGGTACTAGTACGTTATGTTACGTTACGTTATGTACGTTATGTTACGTTAGTTACGTTACTTGTACATTTACTGTAGATTATAATTAATATACTTATTGGAGGAAAAAAAATGTTATTAGAAAACAAATGGAGACACGTGGCTGTCTAGTATTACTATAAAGGTAATTTATAAAAAAAATACTATTGTGTATATAAGTTGCATTATAATTAATCTATTACAATCTATATATACAATAGTGTTTTTTAAATAACTATTTTTTTTTGTTTACACGTGTATTTTATTTTTACAACACAATTTCATTTAAATAATTCACTATAATACTATAATTACCTATAATAATAAATTTATTATAATGTATTTATTTTTTAATAAAAAAAACTGACTCAAACAGGAAATAACAGAGTAAAAATAATTTTACTTTACATAAAGTAAAGCTTATTTTGATTTAGTTGTTGCAGGATTAATGGTGCAAAGTTCTCATCAGTATAAATGTAGTAAGTTCTAAATCCAAGTTACTGTTATTATAAACAGTTATAGTTTCCATAAGTATCCTTTCGTCTTCATTATCAGAGAGACCCCTAATAACAGTCACCCATCTAAATGTGTCCCCTTCGCTGAGGTCGTGTTACTTGGCGATTTTAATGCGCACAACGTCAGTTAGCTAAGGTCACGCACCACCGATCACGCGGCGAACTATGGCGAATGGATTGTTCCATTTTTTTGAGTCTAAGCCTACGCCTACGCGACTGCTGGACGTGGACAACCACAATGCCTCCTTATAGGACCTTCTGCTGACTTCACATCCGAAATAGTACCAGGTTGTAGTCGATGCCATTTTGAGGTGTTGAGATCACTGCCTGGTAAGGAATGTTGTGTCCATTAAACGCAGTAGTAGCAGAACACCCGCAACTCGTCGCGTCTGGCACTGCAGGGAGATTAGGATGAGATGCGTACATTTTACTCATCTGATCCCTAGGGGCTGGTTTGCTTCTCTTCTGATTATCCTGGTACCTGTGCTGCTGTTATTGGAAGAAGTATTACCGAGTCCCTAGGAACTTTAAGAGGCAAATTACCAGAGCAAGGTCCGAGCATATCACCAAAATCAGCGAAAACCTTGAGAGCTACTCGAACGGAACTCACGAGTTTTGGATCCTCTCAAAGGCTTGGCTTTTGGTAACTTTAGCTAGCCTTCGCTTCCGCCATTATACACAGGAAATGACATCTTGGTCTATATGGCTAAAGAGAAATCCGATGTCCTGGGCACTCTCTTTGCCTTGAACCCGACTACAGATGGCCGAGGAACAGCACTGCCGACCATCCCGCGGTGCTAGAGCTCAATGCCTGAACTTAAGTTTAGCCAAAAAGCTGATAGGCGAGCTCTGTCTTCTTCGGACATCCACAAGACGAATAGGCCAGATGGCATCTCCCCTTCAGTGCTCCATCCTTATGCTCCTGAGCTGACACCGGTGCTAACCCGTTTGTACGCGGTGTAACGCTTATTCAGTCATCGTAGTCCCATGCTTGTGGAATAGCGCTCTTATCCATCCTATCTCGAAAAAAGGCGATGGTTCCGACCCATCTAACTATAGGCCTATTACTATCACCTCCCTGCTCTCGAAAGTAATGGAGAACATTATAAATAGCTGTTGGTATATCTGGCAGATCACCGATTGATGACTACGGTCACTAGTCCGTCAATATAGTTTCTGCCATGGTCGCTCAACCGGTGATATTCTGGTCTACCTAACCCACCGCTAGGCTGCGGCTTTCGAAGGCAAGGGAGAGGGCCTGGCTGTTAGTTTGGACATGACGAAGGCCTTCGATTGAGTCTCCTTGCAAAATTTTAAATCCTACAGAATTTTCGAGAATTCATGCAAGTGGATCGCCAGCTTTCCTCACAGGTCGCTGACGACGATTTTTACTCAGAATACATGCCCGTAAACGCTGGCGTCCCCCAAGGATGTGTGCTATCCCCTACGCTGTTTTTCTGCATATCAATGACATGTTAGATGATTCTAGCATTTATTGCTATGCAGATGATAGCACAGTGGATGCTGTTTGCTCCGGCTATGCAAATCTTTTTCAGGAAAATGTCAACCAGTGCCGAAATAAACTTGTTTGCTATTGAGCCATCCCTCTGGAATATCTTCTTATGGGATGAAAGGAACTTGGTTGAATACATCATTGTGATTTTGCCAGTCTTTTAAAACCCTCCTATTATAGCCGCGCCCAGTATCATTATATTGGGCCTCAACGTTTCAATAACTGCCGGTATTGTGATAATCTGGAAAGCAAGGCCAAGTTGGTCTCAGAGAAACTATAGGTCATCAGAGATGGTACTTTACGCCAAAACATCGATTGGCCCTGTATAGGGCCCAGGTTCGGCTTTATATGGAATACTGTTCTCATCTCTGGGTATGGTGCACCTCAGTATCAGCTTGACCCATTTGATCGCATACAACATAGAGCCGTTGGAATCATTTGGAACCCAATGATCTGTGAAAGGCTTGATACTTTGGCCTTGCGTAGAGACGTCTCCTCGCTGTGCGTTCTCTACCGCATTTATCATGGAGAGTGTTCTGAAGAATCGTTTAACATGTTACCTGCTACTGAATTTTCTAACCGCACAGTAAATTACAAGTTAAAATACCAACCACACTACCTTCAAAAAGCGCGTCTATTACCTTACAGACCGGCAACGCACCTGTAGCTCTTCTGCTGATCATTGACGATCGGGTGACCCGAATGATCGTTTGCCATTTCATATCTATAAAAAAAAATATCAATTTTTTTAATGAAATATGAAGTAATAAATGTTAACATAATTAATGATACAATATTATTGATATTGTATGGAGATCAAAGCCGATAGCGCAGCAATTATTATATTATATTTTTTGTAACCTTAGTGCACTGGCACTTCGGACGCGGGTGGGCGTTAGTTGCGTTTGTAAAAATCATGATCTACCAACCAACATGACTGAACCGGAAAAATGTAATTATATTTTATAATATTTTATATAACGCCGCTGTCTTTGTGTTTAAGTATTATTCTCATTATTCAAGTAAAAAATTATATATATATATATATATATATATAATTATTTATTATTATACATTAAATTTTTAAAGTATAATCTTATATCTTAATGTGTGTATAAGTCTTCCTACTGACTGACTGAACATATTTGTTTTATATACTGTATCTATATAATATTCTATACAGGGTAGAAGTGTCAGCGTTCCTTTTACGGAAACAGTATATAGGGTAAAATATTTTAAACCCATACCTAAAGAAATTAATCAAGATACCTCAACAGTTTAGACCTAGGATTTTTTTTCATTTCACGATGTTTATCCATACCTGTATTTCGTGTGACGCAGTTACGCATAGATACCAATAACATAAACACATACTACTTCAAAAATACTTCTAAAGGTTAATCAACTTTGAACTTTGCCGCCAATACCTACGACTCGATTTCGGAATAAGGCGTATGCGGCGGTTTCCTTTTGATAAGTTTATGTGTGCGTGCGTTGTTCTTGACAAATAGCGTTTTATATTACAACAATAATTTTATTATTTATTTTGTTTGAAAAAATCACTTTTTCATTTGTTGGAAAATTTTATTAGACTTAATTGTATTAGGCTTTTATAAAGTAGTTAAAACTGTGGTTTCATTTCAAGTGGTGCTGACATTTCCATCCTGTATATTCTAAAATTTTTCATTTTGCATGGTAAGTAGAGAAAACGCACTAACCTTCCTATTTACCAGTATGGCCGTAAAAATCAAGGACCAGGTCATCAGTGCCTCCCCACGATAATCTGGTGTCCATCCCAGAATTTTTACTTATAAAGAATTAAGCCCGAGAAATTAAAAAAAACAAATCTTACCCAAAAATTTAAATATTAAATTAAAAAAAAATCCACATTTAAATTACTCCTGAGATACGCTCATGACTACTATCCAACTAGAAACAATCCGGCTTTTATTTAACTACCATATGATCAACATCTACGTGTATTAAAAATAAAATACTCAAAAGAATAATGTTGCTCATAAGAATAAAGCGCGGCGGCAAGTCCAGACCTCAGATGCCGCTACTTCAATTTCTCGGAAGTACGGCGAAAAGTGGGGAACCGAGTATCTTAATACTAAGCTACAGCGTGAAATAACAAGTCTAAATCTATATATTTCACATAACATGACATGTATAAAATGTACACTGAGCATACTGATAAGGTGGAGAGGGGAGGTACAGAGAGGAGGAGGAGGGAGGTTTGGAGAAGTGTCACAACAAGTGCGCTATCGGTTATTATCACACAATAACGATAGAGCATTAGTTATAAATTATAATGATGCATCAAAACAATATTACTCGCGAAACAACAATATACAAGTACATATAACTACATACATAAATGTATGTACGAGTAGAAACATACGTACATAATTATATTTCAATACATTATTATCACCTAGATTGACGTAGAAAGGAAGTAATTTATATGTCCAGATGAATCCAGATTGCAGAATGGATTTAATATTTTCGTTACTTCGATCTAATGTCGAGGCAAAGAACAGCGTTGTGTTCCGCCATTCAATACGCAGTGCCTCCGGAATTCGGCGAAAAGTGGGTAGTAGAGTGTCTGAGCACTAGGCTCTATCTGCCAACCCCGCTAAAATATCGACATTTAAGTATTTTTTTTTTAAATAATTTGTAAAAATATTCATCATCATCAACAACAGTCTACAGGTCTCAGCGGCGGATACGTGTGAAGGAAGACAGAAAGTCCGTTAGCAATACCGAGAATCACATACTATTAAGTCCATTACCATAAACTTTTGTCTATACAATTATATATACGAGTATATAAAATTTAAGTATCTGTCTATGATTTCTAATTAAAATGTGTTTTATATACGATCGAAATAGCTGAATCGATTTTTATGGGACTTTCACTGACAGGTAGTGGATTTTGTGGGTAAACATATAGGTTACTTTTTATTCCTATTATATTCATCTATTACGTTAAAGATACGACTAAACATTTTTTTTTAAATTCGACAATTTTTACGAGAAAAACAATAAAAATTCTAAGATATTATAATTCATAGACAATCACACTAAAATAATCATCCATTTTTTTTAAATATTCGTATAGTTCAAGCGAGCGAAGTCGCGTGTGGGCCGCTAATATAATATAATAAATGTACATCAAGAAGATCATACTCATGATTATTTTTACTAAATTATATAAAATAATATATTATTCATATTTTTTTGTCGTTGTCTGGTTGAAATACTAGCACCTAACGATATGATAAGATTAAATATGAGTATACTCCGTGGGGTTCCACTCGCCTGGACAAGAATAAAAGTTGCTTCTTAGATGTTACTGAGATAGCGCTAATTAATGAAAATTTCGAGTAATTGTTATCTCAATTTTCGACATTATTCAACAAATTAGATGTGATTATTTTTCACGGATATATAATATAATTTACCAAAAATATCAGTCTGACTTAGCACACTTTTCATGCCGACGATCTAAAAAATCAACAAGTAGAGACACAAGCTCGAATATAACTTCATATTTTAATTCTGAAAGGAAGCTAGCTCAATCGATGTGGTAAACAAATAAACAAATCAACAGAAAATTTCAATTCCATAGTATTCATTCGAGTTAAAGAAGCTTGAGCAGTGCCGGGGACTTCCACCCAAGTATAGGCTATTCCTCTCTCTACCTAGTTCTAGAAGTAAACCGACTGAACGGAAAGACTTATTATTCTGTTACTAAATGATGATACTAATACTACTAATTGATGATAATGAAGACACTCCATCAACAAACAATTTAATTATACTTCAACATATCTGCGAAGGTTCCTGTTCTACCATCAGCTTCACGCTGTATCCTGCACACAGCAGGTTAGGCAGAAGGAACCTAGTATTAAAACCATTACGTTCCCCACTTTCTGCCGAATTCTGGAGGCATTGCGTGTTGAGTGACAGAACTCAACGCCGCGCTTAACCTCGACACCAGAGCGAAGAAATGGAAATTTAAATTTAAATAAATATTTCATCTCATCGAGTGGGGATCGAACCCACAACCAGTCGGTTTTACAGTCACACCTCGTGCCGCTGCGCCACGACTGGCCTCAACCATCACGTTCTACCATCATTTGTCAAATTATGGTATCAATGTATTCAATAAACATTCGAAGTAAGTATTTATTAATGATCCTTTTTATATGTGATATCTATCTACATTTTTGTATATACTATAGATATCGCTAACATATCACACACATCGATCGGCTCGTGTGTGAGTGTCTGTGTTTAATTATTAAAACATTGAGCTTCCGTGTAATTGGCAGGCGCTGGACACTCGACAGGAATGTCACTTTCCTATATTATGTTGGTATTCGACTTACGCGTTTTTTTAATAAATGCTGCTATAGAACACATTACTCATATTTATTTGAATATTGCACTTAAAATATGTGTGAGTGTAAACGCGACGGGTTGGGGGTTCGATTTCCACTCGAAGACATAAAATATATAATATTCTCATTTCCACGCTGTGGTCACGAGGCATAATGCGTACCAAACGTCATCTTTTGAAAACTCAAAAAATGCAATCGTGTACTGTTCAACAGGATATTAAGTATTAGAAAATCTAATTATAAAAAAATAAAAATTAAAATAGCTTCACGCTGTATCCCACACACAGCAGGGTAGACAGAGGGAACCTAGTGTTAAGACACTCCGTTCCCCACTTTCTGCCGAATTCTGGAGGCATTGCGTGTTGAGTGTCAGAACTCAACGCCGCGCTTAACCTCGACACCAGAGCGAAGAAATGGAAATATAAATTTAAGTAAATATTTCATCTCCTCGAGTGGGGATCGAACCCACAACCAGTCGNGCTAACTTGTTTACAACTTGAAATTGCGTTTAATTCGGCAAAGTCACGAGTACTTTAAACACATCTCAGTACTCAATGAAGGATGATGACCTAGAAACGAACTAGCTGCAAACGGACGATCCTGTATAGTCTGTAGCCTGTAATTTTTTACCAAAGTCGGCATGAATAATCACATTTTTCTATAGGTGCGTTTCATTTCGTTGTTGTAACAGCCTGTATATGTATAATTTAGAAAGTTTTGCAAATTAAGCCTTGTATTTATGCAGTTAAAGTATATATTTAAACGTTTGGTTGGACAGTATTTTCTGTTAACGGTACCGGAGTACCTACTCGCCGCCGATCCTCGTGACTGGCACAATTTTGCTTTGAAGTAGGTACGTACGTATATTTTTGCTTTTTTATTGCGTTCCGTAATCCCTCGGCATACACTCATGTTTAGTATGTTTCAAATGTATGGACTTGGCCATCATGGTGTAGGGATTTTGAATGCCTTTTTATGATGTGGACTGGAGTGACTCATTTCAAAATCAATATATTAACTAGAGGGCGCGCACGGCTTCGCCCGCTTATTAAGAGTGAATTCTAAAAAAAACCACGAAACATGTGTTCAATAAAATATTTTTAACAGTCTGAATTTAAATTTTTATAAAAATCGGTGGCAATTTAAAGATTTTTCCATATAAACTTTCAACCCCTTATTTGAACCCTTAGGGGGTGAATTCTTAAAAACCATGAAACACGTGTTCAATGAAATATTTTTAAGAGTCTGAATTTCAAATTTTATAAAAATCGGTACAGATTAAAAAAAAATTCCATACAAACTTTCTACCCCTATTTCATCCCTTTAGGATTAAAATTTTTCAAATTCCCTTCTTAGTGGATGTCCAGAGTATGAAAATAATCATCTACCATCAGCGGTTACGGCTCTGCGTGCGTCTTACCTCAGTCAGTCAGCACTAGTCCTTTTATATATTATAGATAAAAAATATCAACAATTCAAACTATATTTCTATTATAGTTTGAATTGTTGATATTTACAATTACAACATCAAATCCGACAATCATGGACATATACAATAGTTGCTCAAGTTAAGAGATCTTACATAACTTTGTAAGTATTCAAAAGAAAATAACATGATTCAAAAACAATAAGGCGCAGACCTCCCTGCCAAGAGAAGTTTCTACGATAAATTGGTCACCTGCAACGATTCCTATCAAGAGTACGACTGCTGCCAAAGATTATAGCTGTAACATAGTTTCCACTAGAAGTACATTGTAGTCGGCGCAATAGTAGCGGGGAGTGAAGGCCGAGGTCGGCGCGTGCGCCGCCGCCACCGACCACATAGAAGTGCGCGTATCGCGAAACCCCACGGACGTTATCGGCATCGATCCGACATCAAATACGTAAACAAACACGTAAAACTTACGAAACATCGATCAATGGACTGTAATATGCATCTAATATCAGGTTATTGTGGTGATATACTGACACACTGTGACGAACGGTCACTCGGATGAGGAACAAATGTAAGAGTTGGTGCAAAATTGGAGTGCAGTGAAATTGTAAATGACAAAGTGTGTTATTGTGATTGAGTGCGAGCGCGTGCGGTGATGACCACGAGTGCAGCTGTGGCCATCAGCACAATCATCTTCAGGTACTTGAGTCATCTCAAAACTCAAATTAACCAGATGAATATTCTTTTTTTATTTTTTATTTGATTGAATTATTTCATTAAATAATAAGAAAAAACGCTAGATAAATTTATTTAATTGTTACCCAAAATCGTTTAGGTCATAACTATTTTAATGTTTTTTCAAACAAAAGGTTCGACTAGTACTAATAGTATTGTTATTTTCTAAAATTTTTTTTTAAGAATAGTATTTTTATAAGAGTAAACGGAAGTTATTGCACTGAATTTGTCACGGCTATAGTGACACAGTGACGCAGTAAGAGTACAACGTGAGTGCGTCCAATTTTATCAAGATCAATTATGTTGACCGTGAAAAATAACAAAATAATAAGACAGAGCATTCGTCGGCGCGCTCTGTTGTCTCTCATACGCATACAAAAATTTATTGCGCATAAAAATTTATACTAGCCATCGCAATCGAAATAATATGCCAACACATAATCTTCTTTAGTTACGTTTATATATTTTACCACTAAAAGCAATGAATATATTTTAAATAAAAATTGATTTCCACAGTATAAATATTATATACTTTGATTTTACACTATTTATAACTATTTGTTTGTCACTTCAAGATTTTTAGACGTATTATCTCTACGAGATGCGCGCTGCTTGAATTGTTCATGTAAATGTGACAGAAATTGATATTTAAGATTTATGTAAAGATGTTTTTAAATGTATTTTATTCTGTTATCAAGACTTTTTCGATGACAAAGCCATGGATCTTCTAGTCTCTAATAGATCAGTGCAATTAAAAACTGTGCCAGTACCAGATTAGTTTAGGATGCCTTTAGTTACATGTAAGATTGAAAATGTTTCGGCTTTTTCCAGTCAGTAACAAAACGTAGATTATAATACAGTATTTTTAGTGTAGGATATAGATTCGTAAAATTAAGATTTCTAAATAATTTTATAATATTGAAATTTTATGAGAAGTATTATATCTACGCATCAGCTGCCCGAAGACATCTCACAACTGCGCAATTAAACTGAACACTGCTCTGAATCAATGAGACCTATTAATCAACTCACTTGATTTATTGCAATTGTACGTCAGAACCGATAAGTATTTTTATTATTTGTAAAAAAAACGCAACGAGTAAGAGGATTCTCCAATATTTATTACTAGAAAAGCCATACGTATGGCTTAGTTGGTCAGAGCGCTTGCACGGTTGTCAAAGAGGCCCAGGTTCAAATCCCGCTACATTCAAATTTTTGTACGTTTTTTCAATGAGTATTTTTCTTTCTTAAGTGTGGAATAACACTTTGAAAATATTAAAAGGATTCTACAAGTTTTATCTCTACTTTTTTAGTAACCTCTTAAATATCGATATCGATCAGCTTAGAGCAAACTCCATTTTTTTTTGTAAGAAATCTAGCCGGGTCAAGTATCGATTTAGACACTATATCTGGTACATAAATAGTAATACGTATGGCATCAATCAACAAAATCTAAATTTTAAACCGACATCTTTTTCAAGGAAGAATGTTCTATATTCGTTAACTGTACAGTATGATTGGTAGATAGTTGTACAAACTGTGCATAGCATTTCCCAAGATATTTGCTGTTAAAAAAATCTAAGTACCATATGTTCGCAATCAAATGCTCAAAAAAATTCAAAATTCATATTTTTGTATTCTCTGTTACATGCCTCATTTAATTATGTAACACGAAGATGACTGAAAAAATTGTATTTTTTTGTTTATTTCGTGACAAATTATGAAAACGTAAAAAAATTTGCAAAAACCTGTAATTTTCAATTGATGTTTTCTCAATATTTTTCCAAAAAAAATCTAGTCCTTTTGTTTCAAAAATATCCTTATTTTGTCCTCTTTCTATTGATACCAAATAAATGTTATTGAAATCATAATTTTTTTTAGGATATAATTTATTCACCTCAAAATTTATAAAATTCGCTCAACACTACGTATTACCAATTTTTGTATGATATCTAATATTACTACATTTATATATACTTATACGTATTAAATATATCTCATAATCTTGATATCTGATTCTTAGCCATTTCTTACTTTGCACTCCACACCACAATTAGTGGATGAATTATTTAGAAGTAGGTGCTGTAGGTATTAAGAGATTTACTAAATTCATCGAACAAAAGCTAAAAAAATAAAAATAATACCCATGTTGGTACCCACTAAAATATCGAATTTTAAATAAGGTGAAATTATTGATACTATATATACATATACTTAACATAAATATTAATAGTTTCAGCTATTATTTTTAATTTTCTTCACTTTGAACTTTGAAGTAATTAAAATTTAATTTTCTACGTGTTTATGTTTATTTGTATATCTAAGAATAATTTTGAAGACGGTTTTTTTCTTATTTATTTACTTTGTGCATTTAGAATAATTTTGAAGACGGTTTATTTTTTTATTTATTTACTTTGTGCATTTATAATCAATGTAAGTAAAGACAGACTAGGAATATTTTATTCTCTAGTACTAAATCAATTTCAAGATATGTTGCCGTAAACTATGTAGGTCTTTTCAAAGCGGGTATATTAAGATAATAATCGATATGATCATTTTCCGGGAGCGCAAATCGATCGAATGGTCATCTAGTTGATAAGCAGACAGTCTCTTATCTTTAATAATAATGTGTATGCAGAGAAAGTTAATATGCAATAAATTTCCATTAATTTTCGTATGTTAGGAAGCTATCGCAGCGGCAAAAACGCGGGCGCGTCACCTGACAGCGCGGCGCCAGTGTTGCCGTCGCCCGCCTTTTATATTATGAGGTATATTATATTATAAAAGTATATATTACATATTTTAAATCAGCTTCACGCTGTATCCCGCACACAGCAGGGTAGGCAGAGGGAACCTAGTGTTAAGACACTCTGTTCCCCACTTTCTGCCGAATTCTGGAGGCATTGCGTATTCAGTGGCAGAACTCAACGCCGCGCTCAACCTCTGCACCAGAGCGAAGAAATGGAAATATAAATTTAAGTAAAAATTTCATCTCCTCGAGTGGGATCGAACCCACAACCAGTCGGTTTTACAGTCACACCTCGTGCCGCTGCGCCACGACTGGCCTCGACATATTTTATTTTTGATTCTTTTAAAAATGCTATTTTAATCCCTGAGGCCGGTCGTGGCGCAGCGGCACGAGGTGTGACTGCAAAATCGACTGGTTGTGGGTTCGATCCCCACTCGAGGAGATGAAATATTTACTTAAATTTATATTTCCATTTCTTCGCTCTGGTGTCGAGGTTAAGCGCGGCGTTGAGTTCTGCCCCTCAACACGCAATGCCTCCAGAATTCGGCAGAAAGTGGGGAACGGAGTGTCTTAACACTAGGTTCCCTCTGCCTACCGTGCTGTGTGCGGGATACAGCGTGAAGCTGATTTATTTTATTTAATCCCTGAGGCCATTGTGCAAACATGAGAAAAACAAATTACATTTAATTTATTTACACATTTTTTTTTCTAGGAGGGAGTTCAATGCGTATATTTTATTGATTCTTGCGGGGAACTTACTGAGTAAGTTTAAATTTCAATATTGTATATAAAATTTAGACATTAAATTGAACATTTACTAATATAATTTATTTATTATATTAGTAAATATTTAATTTAATGTCTATCGACAGGAGAGTATGCAGGAGTCAAGGCGAAGGAGAGCGCAGTGTTGGTGGTGACGGCGAGCGTGCCGGGCGGTGGCGGTGCTGGCGCGGCTGCGCTGGTCGAGCTGGCTGCGCTTGCGCTGCGCGAGGTTGGAGAGAACGCGAGCGCCGTGCCTCCGCCGCCCGCTTGTCGCGCGCCTGCTGCCGCCGACGACCCGCACTGCCGCCGCGCGCTCCGTGCCGAGCTGGAGCGCGGCACTCTGCACGTGGCCTTCGTGACCGTGCCCGCCGCCGCCGCCTCCTCCGCACACTCACTGCACGACCACGGCCTCGACGAGCTGGGTGACGTCGCGCCTCCTGGCCGCCGCCTCTGTGTGTCACCGGCCCCGGCGATGTCGCTTCTGGACCTCTCCAACAGGAAAATCGCACAAACTTATCACGTATCACCCGATGAATTGTCACACGCTTTAAATAAAACTTCAGCGGGAAGTGACTATTTACAGAACACGAGTACACTACGGCCGGACTGGTGTACCGCATCCGATGTCAAGTGCGCGTCGTTACTAACGAGCTATGAAGGTGAAGCTTCAGTTTTAATGAATGTTATTCGCCAACACGGACTTTATGCAAATGTGCATCCTCTAGGGGCAGCGCTAAGTGATGTCGCGACGGAACTCGGCCCGCGCACTCTAATATGCGATTGGAACCCGGAAAGGGCTAATCTTTCTGGACAAGTTCTCCATACTCTTGGGCCGACGCCTTGTGATGCATTTTCGGACGCAGATCGATGTCCTTTCGAAAGCAGACGATTTATAAAGTTAGTGAATGCCAGAGCCCTCGCTGGTTCTCATTCGGCGCTCATGGCATTATTACAACTTCGTGTGAAGAGTCGCGAACTATACGAGTTAACTCAGTTGGCCAGATTTCATGACCCAAAATCAGCAGCTTCAGTGTTTGAAAAACGTCATCCACTTAAGTCACTCATTAGTGAAATACGTGTTGCTGTACTGTTACCGGCAACGACGACGCGAGAGACGTATGATGGAATATCTCTAGCAGCCGCGGGAGCTCTTGCTGAGGCTGATCTTGAAAAAAATTGGTCTGGTATTAGATTTAAGGTAAATATGATTAATAGAATTAATCAATATAACTAAATAATAGTTAATTTTTTATTTTGAGTAACATGTCAATTCCGTTTATGTCGCTAGGTACAAACGCACGACGATGGGTGCGATGCAACTACGGCTGTTCAATATTTGTATTCAGCCCTGAGTGTTGAGTATGATGGGCTTACAGCTGTCGCCGGACCTGCGTGTGGTGCTGCGTTCACCGACGTTGCCAGCCAAAGCCTGAAGTTCCGACTGCCCGCCATCGCCTACACGCCGCAAGCCCCGCCGACCGCCTCGCTGGCGCTGTTGACGGCCGGAGACGCACGCAATTACGCATCTGTTTATGGATCATTCTTATCTCAAATGCAATGGCATCGAATCGCAGTACTTAGTGAACCCGCGACGCGTGCTTCACTGGCTGTCGCGCGCCTTCAGGCAGATCTCGTCGCACACCTCGAATTACCTAACGATGGACCCGATTACGATTACACTATATTTACAAAGGTAAAGCTCGTTTCATTTATAGTATATGAAAAGAACTCGTAGACTGCTTAGTACATGACTCATGTTTCGTTAAAACTTATCAGTGGGCGCAGCGCGTGGTGCAAGTGAACGCGCGCATTATATACCTGTGCGTGGAAGACGCTCGGGCGGCGCGGGCGGCGTTATGCGCCGGGCATGCGGCGGGGCTGCGGCCACGTGCCGGTGCCGTGTGGCTGCTGCCGGCCGCCCTGACGCCGACTGCACTCACACCGCGTCGCAGTGACGCCTGTCTGCAAGAACACCTTCGCGAGATGCTCGACGGGCATTTCAGTATCGCTCCGGAATGGCAGCTCCCGTGGCTCGACGAAAGCAACAGTGTTAGTACTTAGTATATGGATTAATTGTTTTTTAAAACATTTATCACTTTTATAAACTTTATAATTAAGTACATAATTTAAAATCTCTCTCTCATTTTCATATTTATTGGTCAGTCGATCTCTGTTAGAAATAAAATTTCTCTTCTCAATTTTAATGAAGACTTATTCATATGTAAGCTTAAAACTATGATGGAATATTATCATAAACCAAAGAAATATCTTAGTAATAAATAAAGTCTTAGCTTCAAACATCCCAAATGGAATAGTACAATTACTCTTTTTTACCCGACTTCTGTAAACTCATCCGTTAACTTTTGTTATCAATTCAACTGTTTTTTTATGTTTGTTACCTCAGATCTTTTAACTGGGTGAACTGATTTTGATTACTTTGTTAGTGTTCCGTACCTTCTTGTTGTCTGTCCGTCCGTCCGTCTTCACTTTGTTGTCTGTCCGTCTGTCTGTCAAGAGCCTTTATCTCAGGAACGTTTGGAGATATCGACTTGAAATTCAAACCAAATACTCAGATCTACGGTCCCTTGATTTCAATTTACTTAAAAAAGAGATATGGTCGTTTATATCGCCAAAAACGCATTTTTCGACACAATAAAGGGAATCTAAATGAATAGGGTACTTCTGGTTGACCTACAATTGTGAAATTTGTAAAAAATTCTTAAGAAAAAATCTAACACTATACATTTGTGGTTAAATCTACAACGGGGTGGTCAAAATTTGGTATTAAAGTTCAAGTGGGGTATCAGATAAAATTGCTTGGTGCGCATATTCCAATACATACTATTCGGAACCCTCGGTGGGCGAGCCCGACTCGCGCTTCTCCGATTTTTTATTTCAAAGCTAGTGTTTCCCGTGTGGTCCCATTTTAATTTGATCCATTTCTGACAATGGTGGCTTTATGAGAGAACCGCATAAGTCTTAAATTTGCATTAAGTATGTCCGCAATAAAATGAGTGCTTGAAAAATAATACATTATTTGTCTTAAATATTTCAGAATATAACAGTACCAAGACAAAACATTAGCAAAGAAATCAAAGTGACAAATTCTAACGAAGTGGTAAGCAAGTGGCGCACGCGATGGCTCAAGTACTGCCGGTTCGGGCGTGGCGAGTGCACGCGTCCCGGCCCGCACGCCGCGTTGCTCTACGATGCTGTGCTGCTGTGGGCGACGCAGCTTGCCCGACTGTTCCAGGAACAGCCTAAAGCGCTTTATAATCTTCATGATGTCGAACTAGTCAGGTATGAAATATAATTACCAATTATTTTAATTTGATTATGATATTTATTGCAAACGACTGATCTAATTTTTATAATGTTTATATTATATATATTTAAAAAGAGTTAATTTCCTTTTTTAATTAATTAAACCTATTTTTCTTGCAGAGCTCTAGTAACAAATACAACGAAAAGCCAATTTAAAGGACTTACTGGAGAATTCAAGTGGGAAGCAACGGGAAGTAACGGAGATAACGGGACGATATTTGCCCGCGTGACGCCTCTGTTGTTACTGCAGTGGGATGGTTTTGTGCACCGAGAGGTGGGTCGTTGGAACCAAGGGCAACTGGAGCTGTATGAGGACTCGCTGCACTGGCGAACTGCGGACGGCTTCAGACCCGATGACGGCAGCGAAAAATGTTTGATTCAGCCAATTGCAGAATTTTTCCATAGTGAATGTCGAACAACTTTTATAATTTTGGGTACAATTCTTTTCACATTATTATTAGCGTCCCTTGCTGCGACTGTCCTATACTGCAAGCGACGAGTAGAACGCAAGTACAGAAATCGTCTTCAGGCACTGGGCTTGCGGTCTATTTTGCCAAAAACTATTGGACCAGATCGTTGGGAAATACCTAGAGAACGAGTCGTTATTAATCGTAAACTTGGCATGGGAGCTTTTGGTACCGTGTATGGTGGGCACGCCCTACTAGCCGAGGATCGTGGATGGACTGCTGTGGCAGTAAAGACTCTCAAAGCTGGTGCAAGTACGGAAGAAAAACTAGATTTTTTGTCTGAAGCTGAAGCTATGAAACGTTTTGATCATAAAAATGTAGTAAGACTGCTTGGTGTGGTGACAAAGACTGAACCTGTCTGTACAGTTATGGAATTCATGTTGTACGGCGACTTAAAGAATTACTTATTAGATCGGCGACACTTGGCGTGCGCCGGCGCGAGCGAAGACCCTGAGGAGGAAGTGTCCGCGCGGCGCTTGACGAGCATGGCGCTGGACGTAGCGCGCGCGCTGTCCTACCTGGCGCAGCTACGATACGTACATCGGGATGTCGCTGCTCGCAACTGCCTTGTCAGTGCTCGTCGCGTTGTAAAGCTAGCAGATTTTGGCATGACACGCTTAGTTTTTGAAAATGATTATTATCGATTCAGCAGAAAAGGAATGCTTCCAGTACGATGGATGGCTCCTGAAAGTCTAGCACTTGGAGTGTTCTCGCCTGCATCGGATGTCTGGTCGTTTGGCGTATTGCTGTATGAAATTGTGACCTTCGGTTCGTTACCGTTCCAAGGCCTCAGCAATAGTGAAGTGTTAGTGCGAGTGAAAAGTGGTCAGACATTAGAACTTCCATCTGGATTAAAACCTCAGCTGTAAGTTGAGCAATGTTTTATATATATATATATCCATCATAAATATTTGTAAAAATACTAATTATTGTTTTAACCAAATAACGATATTAGTTCAAATAGTCTTGCCTGAACATGATAATTTTAAGTGTCAATTTCACTCGAGAAAATATTTAAAATTAAATATAATATTGATGACTCTACCATGTTTTGAAAATCGGCATGAGCCCAACACGCAATGCTTTAAAAACCGTAATTTCTATAAATATAATACACACGAATATATTACAAAAGATCGAGGTCAGTCATGGCGCAAAGACACAAGCGAGCGACCTAACATGATGGTATTTTGCTCGATTCTCACTCCCAGTAATTAAATTTTTTATATTTTAATTTCCTCGCCCTCGTAACGAGGTAAAGCACGATGTTGAGTTCAAACGTCTCAACATGATATGTCTCGAGGATTCAGCGAAAAATGAGGAACGGAGTGTCATAACACTAGGTTTCCAGGTTCCCTCTGCCTAACCTGCCATGTGCGGGATTCAGCGTGAAGCTTAAAAAATATTTTATCTTTGGATAACTTTTTTTAATTCATGAACTAATTTTAACAATGAATAAACACTAAATATTATGTAGTTTGTTAAAATACAATAGAGGAAACTGCATTTAAATAGGTTTTGTCGTTTCTGAGATTAGCGTTCACAAATGCAAAGACAAAGTGACAAACAGAAAAAAAAATATCGATATATTCCATGTACATTTACAGCGAATCATTTACGATCATTTACAATTTTTTTATATGAATAGTTTTAGTGAGAAAGTTTTGTTTAAATGTTAATTTTATTTAAGTGTTTGTTTTGAATAAATTAAGAGAATACTATTTTTTTAATAAAAGAAATACTACTAATATTTTTTACTAAAAAACAGAACAGATAAAAAAGTATTCATATATTTAGAATAAAGCAACGCGCGTGTCTATATGATGATGATGATGAGTGTGTATGTTTCGACAGCGAGGGGCTGATCAAGTCGTGCTGGCAGAGGGAGGCGCGCTCGCGGCCCGCAGCGGCAGAGGTAGCGGCGTGGCTGGCGGACTGGCCGCGGCTACTGGCTCCGGTGGCGGACGCGCCACTGGACGCGCTGCCGCTGGGCGCCGAACCCACCGCGCGCCGAGTATCGTGGGCCGCGCCCGCCTCTCAGGCCACCGACACCACCTACCTCAGCGCCGAGGCCCCCCGCGAGACCGACCGTTTCCTGCCCTAACCGTTGCATCATTCCGATAATATCTACTTCTAGTCACATTATACCTTAACTTAGTAATAAGTTCGACTTACGTTATTTATTATGCACGCGCACAGTGCTTAGCTTTAATACGGTATTGGTTTTAATTTAAGTTGATGCAAGCTAATAGCTGTAAGTAATTAATGTATATGTGAGGTAATGTTTGAGAGATATGGTTTTTATTAAAATACATATACTTTTATACCTTTTTTATTGAATATCCTTTTAACACATTCACTGTAGGAACTTTTCCGTGATGCTGCGGTCGATTAAGATGTAATCTAAATTTTACCTGTGGTAAGGTTGAGGTTTTTCCTGACTCATACTTCAATGATTTGGTAAATGTGTTGTAACCTAGTGAAGAACGTGATGATACTTGCTCCAATTACGATATTTGCTCCAATTACGTTTAATTTAATACGCGCAGACACACTTGGTTTTAGAGAAAACATCCAAAATAATATTGAAGTTGATTTAGACCTCAAGCCACAGCGATCTGAGGGAGCACTAGTAACAAGAATGATTTTATTTGTCATAATATCGGTATATTCTAAAACCACCGGTGATATTCTAAAAGCTACGTTATTAAAACGCATCCTATTAAAAAGCCACGTTCGCTCAGGGATATAAGATTGGATAGTAGCATAATACTTACCTTTCTGAGATTTTGACAGTTCCCAGAATTTGGTACATGACATATCTCTACAGGTAGAAAGGTCACTCATTCACACATCACAAAATCACAGCCTTTTTGTCCAATTTTGCATGGAAAGGTCCATGCAAAATTGGACGAAAAGGCTATGTATTATATTTATAGGACGTACGTGTTGACTAAGACTACTAGGGCGTTGTTTTTAGAGTTGGCAGTTTGTATGAAACATCATTTGTACAAGTGCTAGGAGTCTCACATTTTGAATTGGCGTTATTTATAGAATATAAATACTCACTAAGATTGTAGTATTTGTGATAATCCCCTAAAAGAGTTGGTTTTGGGGTTGATAATTTGTATAAAACTACGTTACTACAAGTGCTAGGAGTCTAAAATTTTGCATGGGCCTTATTTATACGTAGGTAGGTGACGTAAGTGCTCAAGCTTGCGCTTGGTGACAGTTAATTGTGATATTTGACCCTTAAGTGGCATTTGAGGTTGACATTGAAATTTTGCATGGACTCTATTTATAGGACGTAGGTGCTAACTAAAATGACATTTTGCCAATTTTCGGGTTGATAGTGTATATAAAAGTTTGTTACTACAAGTACTGTGACTCTCAAATTTCGCATACAGATTTTTTAGGATGTAGGTTTATATCTACCCAAGATGGGATTTTAAAATGAATTTTGAAACGGGATTTTTTTTCGAAATTCCGTTATAATAATTACTATTTTTTTACCTAATCTATTTTATGTAAATTGATAGCTTAATCTTTTCAAAGCCAAAATGTCGAGCCTTTAATGATTATTGGACCCCCATCTTAGATTGGATTTAAATGGCTCTACATTGTATAAGAAAAAATGGTTCTAGCTGATACTGGGGTGCACCAACCTCGAGATGAGAACAGTACTCCATATCAGGCCGAACCTGAGTTTTATACAGTGCCAATCAGTGAATGATGCCCTACACGACCGAAGTAAACAGCGTCCATTGTGCTATTTCTATATATTCTGCATAGCAATGTATGCTAGGATCCCCTAACATGTCATTGATATATAATACATAAGAAACATCGTAATTGACAGCCTTGGGCTACGCTTGCGTGTATTTAGAGCGAAAGCCGTCAACAGCCAGCAGAAATCTGGTGATGGATTCCATAAATTCTCGGGAAGCCCGAAGATGCTCGAAGTTTTGCATGGAACCTCCGTGCCTCACTCGATAGAAAGTCTTCGACATATCTAAACTGACTGCCAGGGCATCTGCTTGCTTGCTTGCTTTCATAAGTTGTACTTCAACGGTGTGTTAGGTGAACTAGAAGATTACCGGTTGAGCGACCATGTAGAAAGCCATATTGACGGTCATTGATCATCGGGTGATCCAGGAGCTGGCTATTCTCATTTCCTGGCTCTGCCATCGAAGTTTGAAACGATGTGCGAATGTACACCGTTGAGTTTTGCTACTCAATACGTAATACCCCCAGAATTGAGCGAAAAGTGGGGAATGTAAGTGCGTTAATCAAAATTAAGTATCTTAATACTAGGTTACCCAGGTTCCCTCTGCCTACTCTGCTATGCGAGTAATACAGCTTGAAGTTAATTTTAAAAAATATATACATAAAAAATATAAATAATTAAATAATATAATTTTAAAAAATATAAATATACATTCTCATTAATGTAAATAAAATGTTCATAAGATATTGTATGATAATAACGGTTATATGAAAACAAATATGTTTTGTTCAAATTAATACTCTATACTTAACAAAAAATCATAAAAAGTAATCGAAACTCGATCTCATCTCTCTCTCATCAATCATTAAGTCTATTTACGCATTTGTAAATTAATTCAAGAATTCAAATTAGTATATTATTTTTTAACATGTGGTGAATGTAACAAATAAAAAAAAATCACCATATTGCAAGCACTCTAAAAAAAAATTGCACTTATATTTATAAAAAACTACGGAAACGATCTTAAATAGCAACGTAGGTAGTTTTTTTTGTAAAATAATAAATTACTAAGAGCTCGACGACGAAGACTTCGACGTAGCTTGATGAGAACGTATGGCTCAGTGGTCAGAGCGCCTGGTAGGTTTCCAAGAGGCGCGGGTTCGAGTCCCGCTACGTCCAAATTTTTATGCGTTTTCTAAATAAGTATTTTTCTTTCCTAAGTGTGGAATAACACTTTAAAAAATGTTTAAAAATATTTAACAAATAGCATTCTCTCTTGCCAGACGATTATTCTTAGTAATTATCTTTGGGTAGCGGACATTTGTAAAAATCTCCCTACAGAGATGCTAACAACAAAAATAAGTTGCAACTACCGTATAAAAATTTCGACGTAGCTTGATGAGAACGTATGTATGGCTTAGTGGTCAGAGCGCCTGGTCGGTTTCGAATTCCGCTACGTTCAAATTTTTATACGTTTTCTAAATAAGTATGAGTCCAAAATTTTTGTAATTTTTACATTATAAGTCACTATAAGTGCGCTGCAAACATAAATATTAGAACATAAAGTAATTCAATATATTAAATAAATAATCGTGCAGTTCAATCGGGCGAAATCGCGGGCGGGTTGCTAGTAATGTACATATTGATTTTATTTTCTTATATATAGGTAAAGGCAAATTTGAATTGGATTTCTTTTTTACATGTATTCTTATTCATATTGTGTAACTTATGTATTTTTATATTACTTTATTACTCTACAACCTGCTTCGTGCGTTCTCCACATAACGTGACATCGGCGAAGTGATTTGTGCTCAATTGACATGTTCGGAACGCCATAATTAAAGAACAACAACGGCAAAAAAATTGTTGAGTGGTTTTTTGTAGCTTATATTATAGATGGTATTAACCGACCTATTATATTTTTCTATATATATTGCATGTACAGAGTTGACTTTTCTATTATTTTATTATTAATTTTAAAATTATTTATGCTACCCTACTAAAATCATAAACGTGAAAGTTAATGAGGATGAATGTTTGTTGCACTTTCACGCAATAACTACTGAATGGGTATACTAAACAAGAGAGATCCAAAAAACTGTTGTGGGAGGCCCAATGAGGCTTTAGAACTGGAAGAGGGTATATGGAATAGAACTTTTCCCTCCGCATGATCACGGAAAAATTGTTGGCCATTAACCAAAAAGATTTTTTGATTTATTTATTGATTGTGCTTTTGACAGAGTAAAATGAGTAGGAAAAGGCTTTTAACAGAGTTGTGAGAACGAAATTATTGGAGATACTACCCGGGTACAATGGGAGCGGACCTTCATAGAGATCACTCAGCCTGCGTTCAAGAAAGAACTGGCATGTCGACTTGGTTTGACGTTAAATCGGATGTTAAACAAGGATGTCAACTTAGTTGTTCAATTTGTATTTCGATAGCCGTCTCCAAGGAGAGTGAAATAAAGTGACATAAGAGTAAAAGAACTGTGGTCATTGTAACATCAGAATGCGAGTTGCAGGCATTAGTCACTACTCTGAAAGAAGGGTGTGAAAATAATGCTCTAAGCCTGTAACCGAATAAAACAATGGTTCTTGTATGTTTTTACATTTTTAAAGTCTTTTTCCACACTTAGGAAAGAAAAATACTCTTTGGAAAACATATAAAAATGTTTGAACGTAACAGGATTTGAACCCGCGCCTCTTGGAAACCGTCCAAGCGCTCTGACCAACTAAGCCACACGTTCTCCTCAGGCTACGTCGATATTCTTATATGCTTATTACAACTTATTTTTGTTGCTAGCATCTCTGTAGGGAGATTTTTGCAAATTTGCGCTACCCAAAGATAAATAATTGCTAAGTATTATAATTTGGCGAGAGAGAATATTATTTATATTTTTTTTTACATTTTTAAATTGTTATTCCACATTTAAAAAAGAAAAATACTTTTTATAAAAATATTAAAAGTTACTAAACAATAAATTATTATCATAGATTTGCCACTTGAATAATTTATAGTTAAAATAAAGAATATACTACTAACAAACTTTAACCTCCATAATCTCGCGCTATTTAATTTAACCATCTTTTCCTCTTGAGTCATGAGGTTATCCTCTAAAACCGCAAGTTTATTTTCGAATGCATTCAAATTCCTTCAAATTTATATTTTAAATATGTATATGTTTTCTTTGTTGTCGTGGCACAGTTTGACAGGATCTGATTGTAAATTGTTCAATTTAACTTTATGAATAGCATAATTTTAACAGTAATTTGATGGTATTATCACTTTACAATATAGGTACATGCGTACCTATAGCGATAAATTCATAAGCTACATCATTAAGGATATTTATATCACAGGGAAAATTATAATTTAATTTACATAAATATGTGGTAGTTCTTGTGTGACGGTTATTGAACGTAGACATGCAAAATGTTTTCGATGGTCGTGGTAATGGTGTTGGGAGCGCAGGTGGTGGAGGGCATACCACCCAAAGACCAGTACTGTCACCGCCTGCAGGAGCGCATGGCTCTGCGATACAGCGGTAAAATTAACTTTATCACATTTTTAACCTCACACGTGTCCCCAAGCATTTGTACTAACCGGATAACATATAATAATTACAAAATATACTTCTGCTCTATGTCAGATTATAACATGGTTATTTATTTCATGTAAGCCATTTCTAGCGTTGTACTCAAAATTCGAAATTTCAATCCACATCATGTTCTATAGGTACTCTATGAAGCAGACGCAATATTTTGTAAATGTATAAAATATGGGTAAACTCGGTTTCGACCGCGTGGTCAAATGGAAATAGAAATCAAACAATTAATTGTATTATTGTATTTTTAAACAATATTATTGTAAACTCAATATTAAAAGGAACATCTGTTACGTTTATTGCCGGCTTTCCTCAGCAGAACTGTCTGTAATTACTCACAATTCAAATATTTACTTGTGAAGAATAACGTATAAATTATTTGAATAGTAATATTATATACTCACGTGGAAATAATATCATTGCATATTGTGTATTATTTTAGAACAGATCTGATACTCAAAAAAAAAGTTAAAGTACGACAACCTTAAAAGATAGACTTACGCTATCGACTTTTTAATGACTTCTTTTTAGAATTTTTGTAAGATGAGAAAATTTATCATACTAGGTCGAGATCCCATTGCTTAAATCTGCAAGGATCTGTTTTTAATGAAACTTATATTTAAGAATGATACATGATAGTAGAATAGATTACACTAGGGTTGCCTAAATGAATCCTGCCGCAAAACCTTTAATTAAATTTTTTCGTAATGCTTTTTTGGAGAAAATTGCACTCATATGTTTTTTATGTGAATCCCACACCATTTGAAAGGAAATCGCATAAGGAATTTTAAGGAATTTTTTTTATGAATTATACAGGATGGAAGTGTCAGCACCACTTTAAATGAAACCACAGTTTTAACTACTCCATAAAAGCCTAATACAATTATTATAATTGTTTTTTTTTCACATAAATTAAAAAGTGATTTTTTCAAACAAAATAAATAATAAAATTATTGTTGTAATGTAAAACACCATTTGTCAAGAACGACGCACGCACACATAAACCTATCATAGGGAAACCGCCGCATACGCCTCATTCCGAAATCGAGTCGTAGGTATTGGAGGCAAAGTTCAAAGTTGCTTAACCTTTAGTAGTATTTTTGCACTAGTATTTATTTACGTTATTGGTATCTATGCGTAACTGGGTCACATGAAATACAGGTATGGTTGAATCATTGTGAAATGAAAAAAAAAATCCTACGTCTAAGCTGTTGAGGTACCTTGATAATTTTTTTTAGGTATGAGTTTAAAATGTTTTATCCTATATGCTGTTCCCGTAAAAGGAGCTGACAGTTCCACTCTGTATATCAAATTAAAGCTTATTTTAAGCAAATGTGCTTTAATTTGATATATAATTCATTAAATAAAACACAGGAGCACAAATATTAACATTAAGTGACCTGTTTAAACCAGGCAACCCTTGGCTTGCGGCAGACTAAGAGCTGGCAACCATTGTTTATCCAATTCCTTATGCGATTTTCTTTCAAATTAAGTGGGATTCACATAAAAAAACATATGAGAGCAATTTTCTCCAAAAACGATTGCGGTAGGTTTCTTCTATCATTCTTAAATATAAGTTTCATTAAAAAAACCGATCCCTGCAGATTTAAACAATGGGATCTTAGGCCATACCGACATATTTTTTGTGTACACTCACACTGATCATTGTACGATATATCTAATATAGTATATGTGCAAATGAGTTCATTTATCGAGGTGGTTACAGAAGTTCATGTAGCGATTTATGATTCAATCAAAAAAAAATTCAAACCAGTACATGCTTTCTGAGATTTGCGCATTCAATCACATAAACTCTTAAAAAAGGCATATACTTTCTCAATTTCATTAAAATAACATAAATATATTTAATTTATGAATGAAAACGGCATCTCAAAATCAATCTCAGAGTAGTTTATAAATACATGCCTTAATGTCATGCTCATGACATACCTTTCTCTACTTTCTGCCCAATCTTCGAGACATTGTTCGTTGAGTGGCGGAACTCAACATCATGCTTTGACTTCTTACTAGAGCGAAAAAAATTAAATTATTCATTCATCCGATAGGGAATCGAACCCTCGACGTTACAGTCAGACGCTGCGCGGCGACAGCCACATAATTTTCTATCGGCTTTGGTGTTTTAAGATGTGCCTGTAATAATAAACGGCGAGGGGTTGAACGTGGCGGTGATGGGCGAAGGCGGGGGCGCGCGTGCTGCTGCTGCCGCGCTGCTGGTAACGCTTCGCTACGGGCTTGGGTACGCGGCGCGCCTGCATCAGGCCACGCCCGACTTGTGCCAGCTCTCGGACCTCAGCAACGACTGGCGACAGTAAGCTGACTTCTAATTACACTTTTTAAGGTTCCGTGCACCAAAGATAAAAAAGGAACCCTCATATTTTCACATTGATGTCCGTCTATCTGTTATATATGCTGACGCTGGAAAAGATTAAGCTGAAATTAATATTAAACACTTAAGTCTAAGGTTTAAGATACAGAAAAAAATTAACTTTTAAGTCAACGCAGTCAAAAGATATGAGTATTTATGCATCGTTTGTGCTTATTTTTTTATGAAATTCGTAATCAAAACTATACTAACAACATAAATAAATTGTTAGTATAGTTTTAAAACTAAAAATGTTTAAAAACATTTTTAGTTTTGAAACTATACACTTCCCGTGAATCTGGAGTCATAAAATTTGGTACGATGTAAGTACATTATACATGAAGGAAAAATTCCCGAAGTGGACATTTATGGGTTTTTCATAGAAAAAATAATTACAAACTTATACTTGTAGCTCATTTCATACAAAATACGTGCGTATATCCGCAAATTTAAGTTTGTCAACTTTTATAAGCTGTACTTCCGTTGACCTATCATCCCGAAATTGGTACGGAAATCTCGGTGGGCGAGTCCGACTCGCACTTAATTGATTTTTTTAAAAGTCGTCACCCGCAACTTGGTTATTGCCAATAACTATTTTACCGTTTCCGTACGAATTTCTAGAAATTCTGTGTTTGTGCTCCCATACACTGAGAAATTTCAACGTAATTCTCTCTCACGCAGTGCCGAAAGGATGTTGTGTATGTATGTACATCTACAGTATAATTAAAATATTATTTTATTTTCTTTGGTTTTTGTTTAATTTGTTGTACCTTTAGTTTTTTAGGTGTTCATTTTTAAAAAATAAAAAAATAAATCAGCTTCACGCCGCACACAGCAGGGTAGGCAGGGGGAACCTAGTGTTAAGACACTCCGTTCCCCACTTTCTGCGAATTCTGGAGGCTTCTGTTGAGTGGCAGAATTCAACGCCGCGCTTTGCCTCGATACCAGAGCGAAGAAATGGAAATATAAATTTAAGTAAATATTTCATCTCGAGTGGGGATCGAACCCACAACCAATCGGTTTTACAGTCACACTTTGTGCCGCTGCGCCAAGACTGGCATTCATTTTTTTTGTTTAATATACAGATAAATATTTTTTTGTTTTATTTTACTTTTTATATTATAACTATTTCTTAATATTTTCATTTCTTCGCTCTAGCACTAAGGCAAAGAACCGGCGTTGAGTTCCGTCACTCAACACCCAATGACTCGAAAAATTCAGTGGAAAGTGTGGAATGGAGTTTCTTAACACTAGGTTATCTCTGTCTACTCTGCTGTCTCTATGCGGGATACAGCGTGAAGCTTTTTTTTTGTATTATAGATAATTTCTTATATGTAATTAAATTACTTTTTGGTTTCGCATTTACAGAGTGGTTACCGTGGTGGCGCCGGTGGCTACGATAGCCTACAACAAATGTATCAACGGCGTTCACCAATTAGATAGCCTCACTTCACTCAGTAGCGCCATGATAGATGTCTCATTACATTTGATGGCTCACATATGGGACTCAACGTGTACATCAATAGTTATTAATAACTCACTTTCTGTCAACACCACTGTACTAGATGATTGCGAATTTACGACATCTCTTTCAATGTCGACAAACAATAGTAGCAGGTAAGGTTTTGTAATGTTATATAGTTAAATATGTCAATCGTATTTGACAAAATTCATACAGCTTTTATAATTATTAAGTTTTTTTTCCACTTCACGCATTTGTCATATTTAGTGGTTGAAGCACCCAGCTCTCGACAGCTCTCAACATTCCTTTGATAGATCATTTTCACAACTTTCTTACTGCGTGTAATGATATGTTGTAAAGTTGTTGTTGAAATAGTAAATAATTTAAATGCAAACTTTTTATTTTATTTATTTTCAATTTTTGTTTCAGAGACAGCCCTGAACGCTTTGCCATTCTGGTCCGAAAACAAACCGAAATGGATGTTCTTGTTGCAGATGAATTAGAGAAGCAGATAGCAGAATCTATAATACCTTTACAAATAATATACTTCGCTAAAGACTTCCAATTTCGTAAAGTAATGCAAAAGCTAAGACGGCAACAGAAAAACTTTTTATTCCTGGATGAAAATATTTGGAATGGTATTTCAACTATATATTACGTCCACCTGCCATCTTGCCTGGGATGTAGGAGTATAGACTATTCTGTAAGAAAAATGTATGCTGGCACCTTTCGCACCGGAAACGGTTTTAATATGAGGCTAAAAGCACCTGCCATATATAAAGTGGTTAATGACGCCAGACCAAACGTTACACATCTTTTACAAATACTTGAAAACGAAATTTCTGTATTTAAAATCGAAGAAGCTGCTTGTATGTGGGCACTCCACAACTTTGAACAGTTTAAACAACTAATTCCTTCAAATTTTAATGATATAAATTTGCCATTTCTTATAAACGTCTATTTATGTAACGATGACCCTTACTATAAAGAATACTTTAAAGACATGAAAAAAATATCAAAAATATTTAAGAAGACTTTTAGAGATATTAATTTTGATATCAATTATACTTTATTTAATTGCGAACAAAGTGACTTCCTCGCGAACAAGTTCATGGAATTAGCTCACAATCACTCGATAAAAGGATCAAAAATGTGGAGCTCGATAGTCGGTTCAATAACGTGGGGCTCAACATTAGCGGCGGAGTCGGGGGCAAAGGTGGCGGAGCAAGTTGGTCTGCCGATGCTGTTAGCGGGTCCCACTCCCCCTGATATACCTAAAGGGTCGATCGTTCACGCAGCTACGGGCACTCTCGCAGACCTGACGCGAGCGTATATGCATTTTCTCCACCTATGCGATTGGTCACGCGTAGCTATTATATCAGATAACTCAACATATTCTAAAACTTTTCTCAACAATTTTTATCTTACGGAAAACAATATTATTTATCGAGACGTTATTGTTACGTTGGAAAATGTGAACTGTGTATTGGAGAATTTAAAAAAAGACGATGCTCGTATTATTTTGATCAATGCGCATTGGAAAATCACTAACACTATTTTGTGTACAGCTTTGAGCTTGGGTATGACAGGTGCTCGCTATGTATGGATAACTAGGAATTGGCGTTATATGGAATGTGACAGTGAAGAGTATCTTAATAATAGTGAATTTCTATACCATTACACTTTGGAAATGACATCACGTAAAAGCTCGGATATAGATAACTTTCAAACCTTTCTTTTCAACCACACTGAACTCACTCCAGCCAAAGTTGACTCAATGTCCCTCATAAACGCACTGGTACAGCTTGGCGACTGGGTCACTTCAGTTATACATCAGTATCCTTCCCATATCTATACTCTTCATGATAAAGCTGGTACTCAGTAAGTATGAAGCACTTTTTTATATTTATCTTTTTATTGTTTAATAACTGTAATATTATATTATATTTATTTTTTATTTTAGAAAACTGTCAAGCATCTTTGATATGACAAGGCGCGACTCAAACGTATCACATCTCTATCCGCTTGTAGTAATTGCTAAATGGCTGGGAAGTAAAGGAAACGTAGTTGCAATATGGCGTATTAACCCCGAAAATATAGAAGATATAACTTGGAATCGTAATGGTACCCAAACTTGTGAACAGATACTCAAAAGCAAATCACCTGAAGACAGGTCAAGATGTTTAATTCAAACTGGAGATCCCTTTGCACCACGATGCCATCAAATGGTGTTTTTTGTAAGTGTCATCTTAGTAACCTTTACATTTGCTGTATTATTTAAAGTATACCGAAATAGGCAGTTTAATATAAAACTTCTTAAAAGGCAACATCAAGAATATTTGATGAACAGTCGGCAACGTGCAACCTCTATACTAGAAAACTACATAGTAAAGCGAAACGCAGTTCAGCTAATGCACGTAATAGGCCTCGGAAGTTTTGGCCAAGTGCGATTCGCCAAGTTACACAGAACTGACAGTGAGACGGTCGTCGTGGCTGCGAAGGAACCTCGAGATATTGTCTCACTTGACGATGAAAATATTTTTCTACGCGAAGCGTGTGTCCTTGCCCCTCTTAACCACAAGAATGTCATCCGACTCGTAGGAGTCTGTTTAGAAGATGGTCCTCCCATGGTTCTTATGGAGCATGCGTTTTATAATGATTTACAACACTACCTCGAACTACGACGTCAGTTTGTGGATGGAGCAATGCGAGGGAGCTTGACGCCCGAGCAGGCCATGGAAGTATCGGACGAAGAGTTGACGCGGTTCGCACGAGAGGCGGCCGGTGCCCTGGAATACCTCACAAAATGCAGATTGGTCCACAGGGACGTCCGAGCAGGAAACTGTCTTGTCGATAAAAATCGATCTTTAAAATTAGCCGACTTTGGCATGGCTCGAGAACTAGATAGTGAGGAACCGCAATACGTAACACAGCGCCGGGCGTTGTTTCCCGTTATCTGGATGGCACCAGAGAGCATAAAATCTGGTGTATTTTCACCGGCTTCAGATGTGTGGTCGCTTGGAGTATTGTTGTTGGAAGTTGCGACGTTTGGCTCACGTCCTTTTGGAGACTGGTCTGTTGATGTAGTCGTTCGATACATACGGTTTGGGGGACATCCGCCACTACCACCAGACACCTCAATCTACACGTAAGTTCCATGACGATTAATGTTTATGCGTACTCATAATTAATTTTATTGTAATAAGTAGTACACATATTATTTCAGATAAACTTTAAATTTCTAAGTTTATCTTTTAACATCTTATCCACATCCATGAGGAATTAGAATGATAACTAACAATGATATAATTATAAACGAACAATGTAACGTTAGTACTTGTAAATTATAGTCTTTTGTTAGCTTCACACTGTGTAAAGAAAAAAGTAGATTGGGCAGAGGGTACCTAGTATTAAAACTCTCCGTTCCTACGCACTGTCTAATCATCTCATTTTGAATAGCGGAATTTAGCGCCACGCTTTGTTTTGTCGCTAGAATGAGGATATGAAAATAATTCCCTGAAGTACAATAAGCCCGTATCCTATTGCACCTCGACCACCTCTGTTACTTATAGTAAATAGGTTATGTTTTGGTTGTACTAATTTACAGTAGCAGATTGGTTCTGGCCTGCTGGCAACCGGAGCCGGAGTGTCGTCCAAGCGCTGCGCAGATATACAAATATTTACTTTGTAATCCACACGCGATCTCCCCGGCGTTGCTGCCGCCGCATCCGCCTGAATCTCCAGTCTACTTTATACGATAGGATTTTTTTTTTAAAAACATAAAAAGAAGGAATTATTATACAATAGTAGTTTATTATTAAAGAACTTTAAATTATTTGGTGTTATAGTGTTTTTTACCTTGCTCTAATTATTGATAAAATTTATTAAATCAAAAATTTTAAAATTAAAAAAAATCCTTGAAAAAAACCTAGTGTTAGGACGCTCCGTTCCTTACTTTCCGCAGAGTTCTGGAGGCATTGCGTATTGAGTGGCGGAACTCAACGCCGAGGTCTGTCTCGACACCAGAAGAAATTAAAAAATAAATTTAAATATTTCATTTCCACGACTGGTTGTGGGGATCGAACCCACAATCAGTCGTGTTTACAGTCACACTTTGTACCCATGCGCCACGAGTGGCTTCAATAATTAAAATAGAATAGCAAATAAAACATATAAAAAGATAATCATAAAAATAAATGAATTCTAATATTTTAACTAATAGCAAAATATATATGACCATAGGGATAGGGGAGCCGAAGCGGGGACTTCGGGACTTATTAAAGCGCGGCAGATTAATATATTATACTAGGGGATTCCTTGTACTCCGTTAAATACTTCTACCAAATATCAGCCCCATATATATGGCCGCTCGTTTAGGATACACGATCAGATTCCTAAAAAAATGATCATTTGAAAATCTCGAGCGTAATAGATCAGTTGTTGCCACAAATAATATTTTATTTTTGACATTTGTCTATGATTTGGCGTTTAAAACATATCTATGATATGATATGGTAATAGATTGCTAAAATATTTAATTAATATTCAAATTATTCTATCATGATGAAAATAGTTTAATTAATTACTATAAAATGATTAATATTTTTAAAGTTTAATTAAATAGTAAGAAGAAGTACATATCTCGGTATATCATGTAAGTAACTTATAGATTTCTATACGACACCTACCGATCACGCCACGCGAGCACGCCACCACGTAGGAGGCGCGTCATCAATATTATAATATTCATTCTACCCTATAATTTATTTGTGAAAGATTATATAAAAAGCCGCACGGGCTTTATACGGTCGGTCATGGCTCTGGTGCGGCAATACTCGTGCTCTGCCTCCGGCTAACCTCGACTATTCGGATAATTGATTATTTAGTTAATCAGTTATTATTTTAATTACGAATGTGGTTAAGACCTATTTGTAATTATACTGGGCTGGAGCAGTGACGGCGAGTGCTAGAATCTGCCCCTGAAGAGCCCTACACCTGTGGTCACAAGTCCCACGCACTACTCCGAGCTCCACATCATTTAAAAGGTAAAATAACATTACTTATAACTACCATCCACTTCTGATGTTTATTCGATACGATAATCCTCTTATTATTCGTTCAGTCTATCATTCTTTTTTGTTATTTTCTACCATTTTTCTAACAAGAGCGTCAGATTAAGATAGAGTAAGTTAGTTACATGCTAAATCAAGTAAAGTCCACTAATCTGACAAAATCTAGACAGTCCCGAGCGTGGCTAATTTTTTATTTATTTTAAAGGGAATAATTCAAGGAAATCGCAAAATATATAATACAATCTGACGAATTCCACAAGCCTAAGTATTATAATAAATATTGATCGATAAAGCTTAATGCAGCTACGGGTTGCCTATATTCCTGTCTCCGTGTTTTTATTCCTCTCTCACTCTTTCTCTATCTATTACTCCCTTACTTATCGATGAAGATGATAATTTAAAAAATACTTTAAAATAATATTTCTATAATAATTTTCTTATCAATACAAATATTTTACTTCAACAAACCCTTTTATTTACACTATATTTCTTGAGCTTTTTAATTAATTACGGTCAATGATTTAAAAAAAAAATAAAAATAATATTCTCATATAGGCAAGCCCCTTAAAATAATCGTCAGATTATGAGATAACACGTCTTGGGCGTGAAGATGAATTATATATATCTTAATCTGATCTTTTTTTTTCAATTTTAACTCTTAGTTACGATCACCTCCATCATGGAAACAGTCAGATTAACATATTTAAATTTTTAGGATTACGTAGGAAATGGATGATATCAATATCTGACGCGCTTGAGTATCTCCATGTAACATTTTTTTACATTTTTGAAAATCTATAGCCACTCACCCCACCGATCAAAAGATTTGTATTATATGATCTTTTTTTTCTTGATATCATCTATGCTTCGCAACCTAATAAGTCTTTATGGCGCTAGAGTAAATCCCCATCTAGCATAGTCGGCTCCCGTACTATAGATAATATCATGGTCGTAAATTTTATGAATTATTAATTATCATTATACGATAACGTCTTATCTTTAATGGTCGTCAAAGAAAAATATTAAATAGGAAAATTTATAATATAATAATTAAAATAATAGTCAGTTAATTATATAATCAATTATCCCAATAGTCGAGGTTAGCCAGTGGTAAAGCACGAGTAGTGCTCCGAACCACATCAGAGCCAAGACTCCATCTAATGGTTTAGTACTATTTATAATTATCTACAGATAATTATAAATAGGTCTAAACCACATTTATAATTAAAATAATAATTAATTAACCAAATAATAAATTATACAAATAGTCGAGGTTAGCCAGTGACAAAGCACGAGTAGTGCTCCGAGCGACACCAGAGCCAAGACTGCCCGTACATTTTTTTTTCGAATTGGCTTTATTGCTGTTGACCTGGGATGGTCTTGAAAGCGTCACCAGGAGAGGAGGGGCGAGAGTAGCCCGTCCAGTGCCTATACAATGCCTGTGCGCCCTTTTATTTGATCGATAACAAATAAGTTGTAGGGTAGAATGAGTAATTGATGACGCGCCTAGTGGCGTGATCGGTAGGTGTCATATATAAATGTATAGGTAATTTGCTGGATATACCGACAAATATTTAAACCACTTCATAACTTATTAACAATTTAAAAAAACAATCGACTAAGAGTATATTCTATACTAAATGGAGAAGAGTGGTGAGCGTTATTGTAGGGTATATTTAATTATATTATATTTTGAAATGTCTTTTTCTCTATTGCAACGAAGCCGCAAAAGGGCTGCTAGTTTTATATAAATTACTAGCAAGCATTAGTAACAAAATATTAATTACTAATGGAACATAAATTACACAAGAGCTACTTTTCTTATTTTTGTAATAATTGAAATTGAGTGTATTATTATTTTAAATAATAACATTTTATTAATTTATTATGTTAAAGCTGTATATCAACAACAGATATTTTACATAATATACTATTGTTATTGGATTTTTAACTAAGACTAACAGGATTTAATCTAATAACTTTTCTGTTTCTTTTTAATAATATAATAATATAACATATTTAATTCTTTTCAATATAACGTTTGATCTTGACACCAGCAGATAATAAACAGATCTTCATACTAACACTATATTTTAAAAGACACGTAATAACTGTTTTGTTATAATTATTTTTTTTAGTTTTTTTGTAAAATTTCGTGATTTTGTGTCTATTCATCCCGCTTCAGTATTTTCTTTCTACAATAAGTGAATAATTTAATATAATAATAAGTTTGAGAGGATTACATAAGTTCTATAAACATAGTTCTATAATATTATTTATATTGCTATTAGCGTATTATTTCTATAAACCCACAGATATTTTTATTTCTTTAATTAATACAGCAACTCTACTAATCGTGATCTATAAAATAATCCCTTTTTTCACTATAATAGCTAACATATCTGTAGTAGAGTGTAGACAATAGAAGTTTGACATTTGTGTTTTGATTTTGACATTTAAAGGCTGAGTGGGTTGTCATTTGTCTTGTTGTGAGTTGTCTCTTGTCATTGTGTTTTAGTTTTATCAAATTAGGATCATTACCACTGAAACTTATATATACAAAAAACGTACTATTTTAAAGAAAACAGAAATTAGCAATGTCCATGTTGAATATATTTGAATGTGTAACTTAATAATTTGGACAAATTTGCAATTGACAATTTATACAGTGGACTAATTGATAGAAACAATGGGAATCTTCGGAGCGTCTTCACCATTCGATCAGGATGTTGGTGCGTTAAAATCTTTGTGTATTAAAATACAATTGATAACTTTATAATAAACGTTAATATGTAAAAGCCCAATATATTGTTGCATTCACATGAGTATAGTATAAGTACTCCTTCTACAACACTTTAAATAATAAACTTATTCTTATAGAATTTTAGGCACTTATGTGGGTCTTTTTTTGTAAAATAATGGATTTTTTAACATATTCAGATCGTAAGAAAACTTTGTAGTTCATGTAATACTAAGTATTTGTGTGTGTACGTTACAAATACTGTGAGTCATAATTTTACTTTATCACTCTTTGCTATATTCATTTTCTTTGTTTATCACAACTAACAAATAGTGACGAAATTTGTTTACTTAAGCTATCATCTCATATTTATGAGAATTGCTTTATTGTGATTAAGTTTATATTGCAACATAATTAATGCATATTAAACATTGCGCGCATTACTGTATTTAATAAATTAAACTTTTATTTGGAAAAAGAATGATTTTGTTCCACTTCTTTCATGTGGAACTCATCCTATCTTCAAGGTAAGATTATTAATATAATATAGTACTGATGTGGCAAGTTACTCTTCAGTTTAAGCAAAAGTCCCCTATGCCAAACCTTGTCAAAGGCCTGTAGAATATCTATTTACCACCAATTTACTAAAGTTAATGCCTCAGACCTGAGAAGAACCGGCGCTAGAAACTCAGCAGGACTTATTTTTTTAAATCAATTTTATACAAATACATATTCAATTATTTGTGTTATATATTAATTATGTTAGTAAAATTGTGTACCTAAATTGACATTGATGTTTAATAATTGTATTGTGAGTATTAAGAAAATAAATGACCACTGTGGACATAGTGTTGAGGGCATTCAAGAATAATGTTGGAGTGAAAAATTGAATAAAGCTTTATACTATGTTCGTACGGTGCCAAACAGCATAACAAATAAAACACCTGCAGAGTTAACTTTAGTGAATTGGTGGTAAATTTTCAAATGTTTTTTTTTTTTAAAGTGTTATTCCACACTTAGGAAAGAAAAATACTTATTTAGAAAACATATAAAAATATTTATACATTTTCTAAATAAGTATTTTTCTTTCCTAAGTGTGGAATAACACTTTAAAAAAAAAAACTATTAAAAATATTTAAAAAATAGTTTCTCTCTTGCCAAACGATAATTCTTAGTAATTATCTTTGGGTAGCGGAAATTTGTAAAAATCTCCCTACAGAGATGCTAACAACATCAATAAGTTGTAACAAGCGTATAAAAATTTCGACGTAGCTTGGCGAGAACGCATGGCTTAGTGGTCAGAGCGCCTGGTAGGTTTCCAGGAGGCGCGGGTTCGAGTCCCGCTGCGTTCAAATTTTTATACGTTTTCTAAATAAGTATTGGTGGTAAATTATTTGACATTCAAAAAATAAAGCATGTACCTTCTTATTTAGAATAAAATTATTTGAATTTGAATTTATGAAATTTATTTTCCTATTCTAATTGATACTGTAACATTGATTTGGCCTCAGGCTAGAACATTCCACCATTGTGCACATAACAAGTGCACAGAGTATATGATAAAATTCCGAAAAAGCCTTGAGGAAAAACAATACTGCTCCTGTGTGTTCCTCGATATTCTACATGCCTTTGACAAGGTTTGACATAGGGGACTTTTGCTTAAACTGAAGAGTAACTTGCCACATCAGTACTATATATTATATTAATAATCTTACCTTGAAGATAGGAGGAGTTCCACATGAAAGAAGTGGAACAAAATCATTCTTTTTCCAAATAAAAGTTTAATTTATTAAATACAGTAATATGTGCAATGTTTAATATGCATTAATTATGTTGCAATATAAACTTAAGATGAATGGAAATGGAGTTTATATAGTGTTTTAACATTAGTTTTTTATCTATTTTTGTGAATTTAGTCTACAACCATCGTGTTTATGTTAGACGCTGTTCCATTGTGGTTATTCAATATTATAAAATTATTAGAAGCTAATTGATGTATCGGTTCGTTGGTATTGCTTCCAGAGCGCGCGACCAGCGAGAACAACACAAGCGAGGAGTGGGGTCTGATCCTCGAGATTTGCGACCGCGCGGGCGCCAGCGCCGCCAGCGCGCGTGACTGCCTGCGCGCCGTGCTGCGCCGCCTCGGCCATGCCGACCCGCACGTGCAGGTGCACGCCGCCACGCTGCTAGACGCCTGCGTGGCCAACTGCGGCCGCGCCTTCCTGCTCGAAGTCGCCTCGCGCGACTTCGAGGCTGAATACCGTCGCTTGCTATCGCGCGCGCAGCCGCCCGTCGCCACGCGCCTCCGCGCCCTACTGCGCAAGTGGGCCGAGGGCGACTTCCGCGACGACCCGCAACTCGATCTCATCCCATCGCTCCATGCCAAGCTGTGCGCGGAGGCAGGCGCGCCGCCCGCCCCCGCCACTGCCATCGCCGGTGCCGCCGCGCCCGACGCTGCCGATAAGCGCGAGCAGGAAGAGCTCGCACGGGCCATCGCGCTGTCGTTGCGGGAGAGCGGTGTGGGAGGTGCGGGGGGAGCGGGGAGTGCGCTCTACCCGCGCGTGGAGGAGGCGAGCGCGGGGGCGGGCGCGGGTGCGGTCGTGGCGAGCGCAACGCCGGCCCAGCGCAAAGTGCGCGCGCTGTACGACTTTGAAGCCGCGGAAGACAACGAGCTCACCTTTCTCGCCGGTGAAATTGGTAAGTCCCTTCTATGTTTATACATTAAACAGCATACATACTAATAACGTTAATATTTTATTGTACTTATTTTATTGTACTATTAATTTGATAATATATTTATCAAATTATTATTATTATTATTTTAACGATAGTAATAATTTGATAAATTATTTATATTTTTAATACAGTAAAATAATATTGATTTGAGCACACGCGGTTGCTTTGATGGCCGTATGCCGTATGTAACTGATTAATAGAATTAAGTACGAATTAATGAATAATATATAAAAATGGCTGAGTCAGACATCGGACAGAATTTCCGGTTTCTGGAGAGCTTTAGAATGGGCTTCTTGAAGTTGATCGTCGCTGCAATCGCTTGATATGGGTAAGGATGCTGATTAAGGGCATTACCACAAACTTAGTCAGTGATTATGCCTGCCCCCCAGGCGGGCTGTAGAAACTTCCGAAAAGAAGTCATTCTGGGAGCAGTATGAAGAGGTTCCACTCACAGCAACCAACTACCGATGTGGTTTTCGTTGTGGGGGCCTTGAACGATCACGTTGATAAAGCTGCTGAGCCGTATGAACGTATTCACGGGGATTTTGGACACAGTCTTCGTAATACGAAATATTCTGATAACCTGTATTGTTTGATCTGGCAGTCGTGAACACTTTTTTCCAAAAGAATCCTCAGCACGTATAATAGTGGGCCCCACTCAACTGAAATTGACTTTTTATTGACCAGACGATGTCATATGGGCAGGGTAACGAACTGCAAAGTCATTTCAAGTGAAAGCATGATGGTCCAATATTGTCTTCTTGTCATAGACATAGAAGAACAAAGTAGAAGAGAAACGCAGGCCTCGGATCAAGTTGCTCCCGCGCGCTACTCAGAGCAGGCCGTTGAGGGTGCCCACACACCCTTGACTCTGCGACGTGCCTTGCAGGTTCCCGCCGCCGCGTTTCGCGGACGACTAATGTCCCCGCGTCTCGCCAGTGGCGGTCGAGGAGGAGCACCGTGAGGTTTTAGTGGGCATTCGGACGGTCTATCACCTGCCGGTCCGCGAGCCCCACATAACCCGCTCGAGTTCCCACTCGGGTTGGTATCCGTAAAGGGATTTCCTCACGGGAAAAAAAGGCCTCGGATCAAGTGATGGTTGCTGAATGACTGATGCATACCGACTTCCTGGCAGAGGTGAAAAGTCACAATCTTTCGACTAACACCGAGACTGCTCAGGATGCTTGGGATCGCACTAAGTCGGTAACCATTGTGGCGGGCAGGCGTTGATGGTGGAATGACAAGGTGCAGAAGATTATCCGTGAAGAGAAGGTTGCCTTTAAGGAGTAAAAGCAATCCAACTCTACAGAAGACAGATTGGAGTATATAGTAGCGAAAGATGCTAGTAAAAGAGCTGTAGCCAGAGCCCGCAGTGAGGGCTTATCACCGCTATTTAATGAACTTGAAACTGTGGAAGGGCAGATTTACAAACTGGCTCGTGCCCAGGATAAAGCATGAAGCTGATCCGTACGCAGGCGGTTCTACAATTTCAGCTTATAAAAATATAAATAAATCAGCTTCATGCTGTATCCCCCACTCAGCAGAGTAGGCAGATGAAACCTAGTGTTGACACTCCATTCCCCAATTTCCGCCGATTTCTGTAGGCATTGCGTGTTGAATGGCGGAACTCAGCGCCGCGCTTAACTTTGACAACAGAGCGAAGAAATGAAAATATAAATTGAACTGATGTTTTTCAGTGCACGTGACTGATTCGAGCGATCCCAACTGGTGGAAAGGCCACAACGAGCGCGGGGAGGGCCTCTTCCCTGCCAACTTCGTGACCACTGACCTCCACGCGCCCGCGCCGCCTGAGGCGGAGGCGGCGGTGGCGGCGGAGGCGGGCGTCGGGCGGCGCGTTCAGTTCGCTGAGGCGGAGGAGCCCGCCAGCATCGACGAGGCGGAGATGGACGCGGCGCTGGCAGCGCTGCACGACGCGGACCCCGCCGCGCCGCCAGATGCTGCCGCGCCCGGCGACGCCCGCGAGGCGCGCGTGCTGCGCATGGGCCCGCTCGTAGACGCGGCGCTGGAGCGCGCCGACCGCCGCCACGCGCGCCTCACGCAGCTCAGCGCCGACCTCGTCGACGCGCTCAACCTCTACCACGAGCTCATGCGCGCGCCCCTCGCCGCCGCGCTGCCCGCCCCCGCGTCCTACCGTCCTTACGCGCCCGCGCCGTACGCGCCGCCGCCCGCCCTGCAGCCTCCGCCCGCTATGCAGCCGCCACCAGCGCTGCAGCCCCCGCCCGCCTTGCAGCACCCGCCGCGGTGTTGAGCGCCGGCCGGCGCGCGTGTACGTACAGACGTCATTCCTTCGGACTCGTATTTATATTATAAATAAAACAAATGTTGGTGGAGCCGCTTATGTTATTAGATTATTAAATTAAATAAATATATTGTTTGTTCAAAGCGTCCTGTTCGTGTTTTATTTGTTTTGCTCGATACCAGGGTGTCATGAAACACAATGAAATGTGGGAGCCGAGATAGCCTGTCGATATCTAAACTATAGTGCCTGTACATTGAATATATTTGCGAAAAATGTAGGTGAATGTAATTTTTTGTCTCTTTATCTGTTCGTATACAAACATCTGAACTATTGAATGGATTGAATCAAAACTTTTTTGTTGTAATATATTACTATTAGATAATAAACTAGGAAATAATTAAATGCGTTCTTAACAAAATATGTTGAACATGATAAGTACATTCCAGGAACTTGAAGATCTAGAACATCTAATAATTAAATATAACAGTCCGGCTAAGCAATAAGAAAGTGTGGAGTGCCGCCTTAGATTGCAAAGTTTTAGACATTTTCCATTGATATGAAAAAATATAAATCTGAAATACCTATGTGTTGCAAAACTATAATTGTTCAGCTATATTATAAAGAATCATAAAATGTTGCCTTAGCAAAAATTGTTCAGAATAGATATAAGGAAATAATTATATTTAAATTGTTTTTATTTCCCGCTCCTGTAACAGAAGGCGAGGAGTTTTGCAACTCAACACACTGACTTAAATTATGGTGCAAAACGAAGAACCGAGTGTCTTGACACTAGATTTTCTTTGCCTGTCACTTGCTGCAAGTTTTAATCACAACAGGCTGTATATAGGAAGTAGCATGTCTAGATCCATAAAGTTATTGCAAACGAAATCTATTACTATAATACAATATAAAGAAACAAAAGTCTAAAAATATTCATGTTGGTTTTGTTTATGTTTGTACACAGATTTTTTCCAGCTTTACGCTGTATCCCACAAATAGCAATATAGGCAGAAGGAACCTTGTGTTAAGATAATCTGTCTTCTCGCCGAGATCTCGAGGCATTTTGCATCAGTCTTTAGTAGACCATCGAGCAGCGAGTAGTCTTTCCGTGTAAATTTGTTTGATTACGAAAATATATATAAATGGTATGTGCTTATATCACTACTATTGTTATTGACAAATTACTACTAATCTTTTGATACGAGTTTTCCACACTGCACCTTAGTGCTAGTATCATACGCAATGTCTGTCAATATACGCCCAATATTAATAACCTATCTCCAACGTCAATCCAATCTCTAGATTGGATAGATGTATGAAACAATCTAAGATTGACGTTGGAGATAGGTTATTAATACTGGGCGATAGACAGTTACCTATATCTAAAATAAAAATAAATAAATATGAATGCCTAGCATATATAATAGTATGTATTTTATTTCATTATCTTGTTTATAAAAGTAGATACTTTTAAATTACAAGTAAACTTTTTTCATACATTTTTTCTTATCGTTATCGCCATTTTATTATCTATACTTATAATAAATCTGTAGAAAAGTCGTTTCTGTACA
>JAAIXJ010000121.1:486927-526604 GCA_013403705.1 Heliconius hermathena | reverse complement strand
TTTCGAACTACTGTTAATTCTTATGTAATTATTTGCTGTTTATAATAAATTTATACTTTTCTTTGGTTCTTCGCTTATTCGAGCAGAAGATTAGTTAGATTTTCATTAATTTCTTGGTGTGATGAAAGTTGCGGCCCTGCGCGGCATCGGCGTAATATTATTTAAGTATTTATTATTTAAGGAAAGAATTGTTGGTTATTTCATCTCGGTTGGATGGTTATCTATACCGTTGTTATACACTTAATAAATTATAGTTTTAGTTTTTTGGGATTTTATTTGATATTGCTCGCAAAATTTATCATATTTAATGTAGAAAGGACTTACTAAGGACTAGTTATTTCATATAGTATCTATATCACATAGTCCGCGCGCAAGGAAAACATGTAAAAAGATTTTTCCCGGGTAAATTAGTAAAATCGATCACTGAAAGTCCAAAAAAAATCAGTTCAGTTGTTCTAGATATTAGCTCGGGGAAATAGAAAGACAGACAGAGACAAAAAATATAATATTTTCTTTATTATATTTGAGTATTATGTAGATAACCACATGCACTTTCAAAAACATAGCACAACACATTTAATTTTAATTCTTTTAAATATTTATTTTACTTTGATGATATTAATAATGTAACTGGTTTTGTTTAGTTTTTTTTTATTAATACTTTAATATGATTACGTTTACTTACGTTTACTTATATTTTTTCTCATTTAAATTAGTTAGATACTTTCAAAAACAATTTCATAAATATATCTAATAAGCATTCGTATAGTTCAAGCGGGCGAAGCCGCGTCCGGGTCCGCTAGTATAATATAAATATATATGTATAAGAAATACTTATACGATAAGTATAAAGAGAAACAAAAAGAAAATAAGACATTACTATAAGATGAAGTAAGGTTATAGTATATATATAAGTAAACCACTATATTAATAAAGATTTAAGTGTCTAACGATGCAAGATGTTGTTTTAAATGGGATTTGAAGGAATTTATGGAAGGGCTTCTTTGGATAGTTTTAGGGAGTTGGTTCCAGAGGGATGCGGCGTATACAGAGAAGGATTTCTGAAGGAATTTGGTGTTGCTCTTCGGTACGTTAAGTGTCGGTATGACACCAGACCTCCGTGAGCGTGTAGGGATAGGTAGAATGTTAAAGCGGGAACGAAGATAACAAGGAAAATTCTGGTAGTTAAGGATCTTAAAAAGGAGTGAAAGGATGTGCATATCTCGGCGAAGTCGGATTGGGAGCCAATTAAGCTGAGCACGAAATTGGGAGACGTGGTCATATTTACGCAAACCGTAAACAAAGCGTATGGCGAGATTTTGGAGTTGCTCTAATTTGTTAAGAAGCTCCTCGGTCACATCCAAATAACAAACATCGGCGTAGTCGAGAATAGGTAATAGAAGAGATTGTGCAAGCATAATTTTGGTTTTATGAATCCTGAAAGAAGTAGGTAGTATTGGAGACGCTTAAGAGAACGGAAAGAGAAATGCATGCGTCTACTGATGTTATTAATGTGCGGTGCCCAGGACATGTTACTGTCAAAAATTAGGCCCAAATTTTTAACTCTGTCACAATATTCTATTTCTACTCCTGAATACAGGATCCTCGGCGTTGAATTCCAATTTATTTTATGTCTAAGTACTATTAATAAAAATTGACAAAGTTAAATAGTTAAGAGTTGGAAAAATAAACTTTGCAGGCGTATGCACTCGTTTTATATGAAATTAACTACTATCATAAATTTGTAATAGATTTTTCTGTAATATAAATATAAATTTTGTTTTTTTTTAATCCGAAATATTCGATTTTCTCCTTTACTTGTACTACTAGTATAGTTGAAGGTCTATGGGTAACATTGTTGATTTTGTTGAACAAAGTTGAGAAATTTTAGTTTTACGGGCTGTAAGTGTTAAGACGCTTCGTTCCCATTGAGACACTTCCATTTACCACTTTCCGCCTAATTCTGGAGGCATTGCATGTAAAGTGTGGCGAAACTTAACGCATCGCTTTGACTCGTTACCAGAGCGAGGAAATGAAAATGTCATTTATTCTTTTTCAATTTAAAATATTATTTTATATACTTTGTTTTATGTTTAAGTTTGTATATATAAGTGTAGTTTAGAAGTCGGTTATTTTTTTCTCTTATTATTTTGAAGACATTGTATGGCCGCCTAAACGCGTATTCTTAAAAAAAAACCAGCTTCACGCTGTATCCTGCACACATTATGGTAGGTAGAGGGAACCTTGTATTAAGACACTCCGTTCCCCACTTTTCGCTGAATTCGGGAGGCAATGCCTACTGAGTGGCGGAACTCAACGCCGCGCCTTGCCTCGATACCAGAGCGAAGAAATGGAAATAAAAATTTCATTCCCTCGAGTGGGTATCGAACCCACAACCAATTCTTACTAGTCTAAAAATTATCTATAGGTAGGAAGGTACTATTAATGCCAAAAATTCGACAATCATTGACAGTCAGGTATACCGGAAGTAATGTACATAAAATATTAATAGATAATTAATAATTCATTCTAAGTATAATACACACGTATATGACGTCTCTGATATAATCTCCTATGAATAAATAATGCAGTTTGTTAATTGTTATGTAAAACAGCTATGGGATTGTGATATTTGATCGAAAGAAAGAAATATGTATGTATGTACGTATGTATATAAATATATATATATATATATATACATACATATATATAAATTAAAAAAATTAAATCAGCTTCACGCTGTATCCCGCACACACCAGGGTAGGCAGAGGGAACTTAGTGTTAAGACACTCCGTTNTAAATTATTAAACTGATTTAATCTTGTAATACTTGATAATGGCAACACCAACGAAGTTGGGATCGGGCGGTCGGCATATTGGCTCGGGGCAGTCGGCGTTGGAGACTGATAACGAACGGACGTATAAAAGTGTAGTCGTGATATTATTACTAAAATTTACAGAGAGTGTAGACCACGCCAAGGAAGTTTTGTTGAAGATATCCCATCGCATTTACATAACTAACAATAAATATAGAACGAAGACTAAACTAGCTTCCCGCTTTATCCCTAGCGGGGTAGTCAGAAAGAACGGAGTGTCAAACGCTAAGGTCTCTACATATCTCTATTTATTGTTATTTATTTCACAAATATGGTAATAATTTGCCCCGGTTTGTTAACAACTTGCCCCAAGTCGGGGTAAGTTGTTACTTTCCGACTTTAGGCATAAAAAAATTGATAATAGAAAAATCTTACAAAGAATGCCCCAAATCACTGTCTGAATTACAAGTAGAGTAGTATAGATGTAAGAGAAGAATTTAAGTTCAATTTAGTCTTATTGTATGAATATGGAAAACAAGTTTTCGTAACAACAATAGAGGTTAATTGAAAAAGGTACTTGTAGCCCCGTTCTCACTTTGCTTTCGCCTAAAATATAATATGTGATATTTTTAACACGTTTAAGTGTAGAGTAGCGGCCCCAGCACGGCTTTAGCCGCTTGAACTATACGAATATTCATTTATGTGTATTTAAGAAAAAAATATTTATTATTTTAGTATGGTTATGTTATTCTGTTTTGTATTTTTTGGGATTTTATTTTATATATTTTTATAATATTTTAAGGAAACATTGAGTTACTTGAGGCTAATTGTTAAAATTCTTTTAAATTCATTCAAAGAAAATATTTACATACGTGCACCACAATGTTTCCAATGTTTCGGGTGCCACTGGATTGTTCAATATGAACGCCTTAGGTTACATTTCACTGTAAAATCAGTTTCACGCTGATCCTTGCGAAGTTATTTCAATCAGAACAAACCTTTTTTTTTTAACGTGAGGAAATCCTGTTACGGATACCGGCCCGAGTGGGGACTCGAGCGGGTTATGTGAGGCTCGCGGACTGGCAGATGTAGGCCGTCCGAATACCTACTAAAACCTCACGGTGCTCTTCCGACTCCAGCCAGCACGCACGCCGCCTCACCGGTGATGGTCCGATACCCCCGTATCGCCCGGATGGCCATCACCGTCTGCGCACGTCGCAGCAGGGTGACGTTGTGCCGATCCAGGGCGTCCGCCCATACAGGAGCACCGTAGAGGGCCATCGACCTGACCACTCCGGTGTACAGCCGACGGCTCGAGGCGCTCGGCCCGTCGACATTGGGCAAAAGGCGCGCCAATGCCGCCGCCGTCTTCAACAGTTTCGGCGCCAAAGATGTAGTGGCCCCGGAAACTCCACCGTCCGTCCAGAACAAGTCCGAGGTATATAAAATACCTCGCTCCTCGTGACGTCAATTTTGACGCCACCGATGGTACTGTGGGCCCCAGATGTTGGGCTTTTTCGAGGAGCATGAAAATATAAAGGCTCGGACTTGTTTAGGGCGACCTCCAGACCGAGCCACCTGATGCAGCCTACGACTTCCGCCGTCGCCAAGACCGCCGCCTCCCGATAGGTCCTCTGCTGCGCCAAGACCAGCGTATCGTCGGCGTAACAGAGCACCTTAATCCCCCTCAGGGTGCCGCCTCGCAGCACCCAGTCGTAGCCGATGTTTCACAGGATCGGACCCAGCACCGATCCTTGTGGAACACCGGCCGACACGCCAAACTCCTCCCATCCTCCTCCAGGAGCGAGAAACGTCACACACCTCTCGTACAGGTAAACCCCGATGACGCGGCGCAGGTATGGAGGCACACGGTGGTAAATAAATGCCTCCTAAATGCAGGGCCAGGGCAGGGAGTTGAAAGCGTTGGCGATGTCTAAAGACACCGCCAAGACTACTTTGCCCCGGGCCACCGCATCCTGCGCATAGGACTTCACCTCCAGTATGGCATCCACAGTCGAATGGCCACTGCGGAAGCCATACAGTTGGTCCGAGAGATCTGGACCTGTCCCCTCCAAATGGTATTGTAGCCTCCTCGCTACAATATGCTCGAAGAGCTTGGCGATCTCACTCAAGAGCACTATGGGCCTGTAGGCGGAGGCAGAATCCGCCGGGCAACCCTCCTTCTTAATGAGGAATAACCTGCCTGTCTTCCACCGCTGTGGAATTATGGTTTGAGCCAGACAGGCAGTGAAAAGTCCTCGCACTCTGGGCCCCAGTGTGTTTAGGGCCAGAGTAAGCACCCGGCCGGAGATGCCATCGAAGCCCGGGGCGGTGCTCTTGTGCCGAGATCGGCGTACGGTTTCTTCGAGTTCCTCCTCTTCCACAGGTGGTGCGACACTGTCTTCCTCAGAACAAACCTTACCTTACTTAACTTACTTAGGTAACTTGTTTTATTTTCCACTTACTTAACTTTACTAATATCAAAATCATAAAAAAGTGCAGTCTCATAAATTTATTGCTTACTTTAAGTTGAAAAGTCAAGAGCAACTGTACTACATGTACATAGCGACTAAGTGTGAACGCGACTGTTGTAGATTCGATCTCACTTAGAGAAGAAAATACTTCCATTTCGTTAAGAAGACAAAGCGCGGCTCGATTTAAAAATTTGGCGGAAAATGGGGTACTGAGTGTATTAACATACTTTTTATATAGTGTGAAACAAAAAAAAGTAACATAATTAACACTCAAAAAGATATAACATAATTTACATAATACCTCATGTTCTTTATGCATCAAGTTACTCGGTCTGTAATCTCCATAAGCGACAACGGGACGTCGCAGTGGCTTCTGAAACTTGGGAAAGTTCCCATCTCTCGAAATATGTTCAATAAACTTCTGCAACCTCTCTTTATTCTCCTCTCTTGTCACTTCTAATGCAATTTTGACTACATTTTGAAAATATTCCATCATAGTCTCGATGTTTTGTTCAGTTTTTAATATATCAGCCGATTTCTCGAAAGTAATAGGATCGTAAACTGACCAAGCAATCGACAGGGCGTGAAGTTTGGCCAAATTTATCACACTTTTTTTAGCATATTCCCAGGTGAATGACTTAAATCTGTCATAAGATTGATATCCAGCTACGGTCAGGTCCTCCAAAACTAGAGCTTCTTTGTAGATTTCGTCGTCTGCTGCGTAAAATTTGGCTGTAACGATCCTATGTTCAGAAGGCACCCTGTGCTTCTCCTCCAAATCTTCGTAGATTTTCTTTAATTTTTTATAAAAAAAGGTTTCTATTTGGAATATTCTGATTGGCGTGGCAGATCTCATTTTATTCCCGATGGCTGCTACCTTTGCAAAAAGTCTAAGATCATCCTTGTCTGGTGAGGAAATAGTGGCTAAATAAAGTTGGCTGGTATAGTTTGCACCTCCGCTTGAAGTTTTATTAAAATTAATTTCGCAATTTTCATACTTTTGTTCGTCAGCTACTTTTTGCAGGATGTCCTTTAGCACTTTTTCATGATCCATGTTTCTGTAAAAAAACGTTAGAAATAAAATATAACAATAACATTGAATTAGATTGATGTTATGTAATGTCCATACAAAGTACTTATTTAAAATAAATCTAATTTCTGAATTCTTAAAGTGTTCCCTCTGCCTACCCTGCTGTGTAGGTCAAAAAAAAAACATCCAGATTGAACTTTCAATCTCCCTATAAAAATCCCCGTTGTGCCATTACGTATCGTCATATTATAATTTAATTTGCAATGGCATTGATTATAATATAATAGATAATAGGCGCTATCTGTACTAGTAAGATAAGAGTGGCTAGTGCATACATTATGCATATCTTTGTACTTCCTACGTCGTCACACAGTGGGTAGCTTCAGGTTTATAAGCGATGATTGTATGTTTGGTTTGTATCAGGGAAGTTCTTGTTAGATTTAAGGACGGTGTTAAGTTTTGCTATATACATAGAATGCACTACATTTTTTTAATAATAAATCACAATTTTAATTTTTTAAGTATAGGTTCTTGTCACAACGGGTGCTTATATTAAAAAGCATGGTAAGAAGAGTAAACCATGCAAAAAAAATTGCCACTAGTTATTAATATAAGTTTTGCCGATGCAGTTTTGCCCCTAATACGGAAAACTGTAGGTTTTTTATAAACAAGTAATAACCACGAATACCTGTTGGAATATAAAATAAAGCTGTATTGCGTTTTTAGCATAGCACGGAAGGCAAAGAAAATCTAATGTACTCTATTTTCTGATAATAGTTTTTGCGTGTTAAATGGCGGAACTTAACACCGCGCTTTTTCTTACTATATTGGGGAAATAAAGATTCTTTATTTTCCCGAATGGGAATCGAAACCCACAGTCGTCGCTTTTACAGCCAGACATTGTACCAATTCATCATAATTGCCTCAACATATATTTTTATCTCGTAGCTCCACGTCTGAATAAGTAGATACGTTACACAACTACTTCAGCAATTCTCAGAAGGAAATGTCTAATAAATATTTTTTTTATTTATAGACTAACTAAGACTTCCTTTTCAAGTGCATATACTTGCTATATTTACTAAAAAGAAAATTTAAGGAACGATGGAACTAGGTTCAAATCCAAAGAAGAATGATTACACTAATATACAGGGTGGAAGTGTCAGTACCACTTTAAATGAAACCAAGGTTTTTACTACTCTATAAAAGCCTAATACAATTATTTTTTTTCCCAAAAATTAAAAAGTTATTTTTTTAAACAAAATAAATAATAAAATTATTGTTGTAATATAAAACGACATTTGTCAAGAACGACGCACGCACACATAAATCTATCAAAGGGAAACCATCGCATACGCCTCATTCGATCGTAGGTATTGGCGGCAAAGTTCAAAGTTGCTTAACCTTTAGTAGTATTTTTGTTGTAGCGCGTCACACGAAATACAGGTATGGATAAACATCGTGAAATGAAAAAAAAAATTCTACGTCTAAACTGTTGAGGTATCTTGATTATTTTTTTAGGTATAGGTTTAAAATATTTTACCCTGTATGCTGTTCCCGTAAAAGGAGCGCTTACACTTTCACCCTTATTTGTAAAATTAGTGTTGCTTGGACTACACGTTTGTATTCGATTTTTTTAGTTTTACGCTGTATCCCGCACATAGCTAGGTAGAAAACTTGGTAACCTAGTCTCAAGACACTATTTTGCCCATTAGGAAACTTCCGAGATCCCGCAAATAGCAGGGAATACAGAGGAAACAAAAGTATTAATATATTCTGTATTTTCATTTTCTCTTTACTTCACAAGATTTGAACATTTTGGGGAAAGAGGAGAACGGAGCGTCATCACACTAGGTTTATTCTAGCTACCCTTATATATGCGGCAGTGTTAATTTTAATTTACTAAAAATAAATGAAGGTAGGGGCATATTTCATATTTTACATCAGTATTTTCTACATTATCGATATAACAGTGTGTTTTTTTAGAATTTTGTTATTATCTTTAAATTATTTAAAAAATCAAAATAAGATCAGGTTCACACTGTATCCCGCACACAGTAGTAAGCAGAGGGAACCTAGTGTTAAGACACTCCGTTCTCCACTTTCTGCCGAATTTTGGAGGCATTGCGTGTTTAAATGATTTAAGTATGATAATTATATAAAGTATAGTTATATAAATCGTTTTAAAAATTATAAACAAAAATAGTTTACTTACACAACAAGCGTCCGCGCCAAGATATGTCAACCTTGAACTAACTCTATGCGTTATATTAGACATAGGACAAATCTAGATAATTAATCTGTATTTATAGCCTATTGTTAATTTCATTTAAATAAATTTATTAACAACATAAGAATATCACAATATATGTACATAATATTAATTAAATTAACACAAAATTATATATATTCTATAATCTTTTTTTTGTATTATAATAAACAATGCCTAGCGGCTGTATGTTTTGTAGTATTTTTTTATCTGTACTTAATAAACAATTGCCAAGTGACGTTTATTTTATTTGTTCAGATATGTGAACAGATTATATTACTTTTCTATTTAAATTGAGTCATAGTTGATAAATTCTAAACACTTCGGAAGTATAAAAATTGCAAAACAAAAAAATTGGTACAGTACATTTATAGTATTGCAAAATATATTTCAATGATTTAAAAAAATAATTTTGTTTAAAAGAAGAGTATTTTTGCAAGCTTTATATACAATGTTTTTTTTGTTTGCGAAGTACCAGTGATTACAAGTTATATTGTCATTCAGAAGAATTCGTTTTGTAAGCCTAATGATTTTTCCGCATATAGCAGGGTAGACCGAAAGACTTTAGTGTATAGATACTCTGTTCTTCGATTTCTCCATAAATTTAAGACGCTAAATTCCTCTACACTTTTGAAGAATTTAGCATCGTATTTTGTCTTTTTTTTTAAGTTTAACGCTATATCGGGCACATAGCGGAGTAGGCAGAGGGCACTTGGGAACCTAGGGTTAAAACACTCGTTTCCCGCTTTTTGCCGAATTCTTAAGTTATTGCGTGTTAAATGGCGGAACTCGACGCCTTTTTACGAAATTTATTCTCCCGAGTGTAATCGAAGCCACAACCGTCGCGTTTACTCAGTCACTGTGCCGTTGCATCAGTACGGCCTTATAATTACCTGTTGTTTAAAATCACAATTGTATGCAATACACTTTATTGCATAAAACTAATGATAAAATAGTGATAATACACATTTGAACAAATTTTTGCTTAAAATTCTAATAACAAGGATTAATTTGCGAAAAAATTGCTAAAAAATAAAATAAAGTAATTACAGCTTCATAAGATTTAAAGTCGTTGTCAAATAAATTATTTTTAGAGTCAAAAACTCAAAGTCAAATAATTTTATNCTATTTTTTTTTTTTTTTCTCAATTTCACTGCACTGTCTTCTTGTCTTTCCCGCTACTTTGCACTTATCCACTTCCACGGGTTGGCTGGAAGAGATCTCTTCTAGAGATAAGTCCACCGTTGTGAATTAAATTTCGAAATGTTTGTTTTATTATGTATGAATTTGGTGCAATAAAGAATATATAGTACTTCCCGTGGACTTGCAATACTGAAATTGGTATGAAATCCTTCGTGGGCGAGTATAAAACCCACTTGCCCGTTTTTATATATATATAATATATATATATATATATATATATATATATATATATATATATATATATATATATATTGTCCTATCGTTAGTGTGGAATATCATTTAAAAATGTTAAAAAAATATTTTAACATACTATAGGGAGTTGCCCTAGAAAAAAAAAACTTTTTTTTCTAGATACATCATAGCGATCTTGGTAAATCCAAATATATTCTACAGAAAAGATGAATTTATCGCACATTTTGTTGTAGTCATTATTCTGCATTTTCCTGTGTTAAAAAAGTAATTATAGTGGCAATTTTGATTATAATCTGCAAGATATAATAAATTGAGGAAGTCTTTAATTGTACCGTTTTTTAAAACTGTAATTCTGCACTACTATACAGTAATTCTGCTATACTATACATGTAGGGTAGGCAGATCTAATGTTAAGACGCTCCGTTCCCATTAAAACACTTTCATATTCCACTTTCAGCCGAATTCTGGAGGCATTACGTGTTTTGAGTGGCGGAACTCAACGCTGCGCTTTGCTTCGTTACCAAAGCGAGGAAATATAATTAATTAAATATATCTTTCCATTTAACCAAGAGAAAGAAGTTGCAAGTAAAGGCTAGTGTTAAATATACACTTCTCCACACTTACACTTCTAGTTACTTATTAAGAAAACGTATAAAAATTTGAACATAGCGAGATTTGAACCCACGGGTCTTTGGAAACCTTTCAAGCGCTCTGATCAACCAAGCACTTTTTGCTTCCAATTTCAAACAATATCATAATAGCAGCTTCACGCTTTTTCCCACATAGCATAGGCAGCGGAAACCTTTCGATCCCCACACACCGCCCAAACTTCGAGATATTGCGTCGCAGAGCTTAACGCCGCACTTTGTCTTGTTACCAAGCCGAGGAATAAAAATAATTCATTCCCGCGAGTGGATATTGTACCCACAAACTAATAATGAATATTTAAATAAAATATCGTCCCTTTCTGTCCTCCTGTATTACCGAATTTTCAAAAATCTAATAGGTACTTATGAGGCCGACGTGCCGCAGAAGCACAAGGGTATGACTGTAACGCGACGGTTGTGAGTTCGATCCCCACTCAAGAGAATAAATTACCTGGCACCAAGGCAAAAAGCGGGACTTTGAGTTCCGCCACTCAAAATGCCTCGAAAAATTCGACGGAAAGTGGGAAACGGAGTGTCTTAACACTAGGTTCTCTCTGCCTACCCAGCAATATTTGGAATGTAGCGTGGGGCTACAAAAAAATTGAAAAAAAAACAGATAGATGTCAGTCCTGGAACTAAAGGTAAACTCAACAATAAATATACCTAAGTAATAAGTTATTTATATTGACATAGCGGTGTTATTATAATAGTTCTTACGTACTCACGATATCTAGGATAGTAAACAATAATTACATATGACACTGCATTTTGTTCTAAGAAAAATAATAAACGACTTACTGGATCAAATTAAGTGAATATCTTAAGTATAGAATAATACTTTAAGAATATTAAAAATAACAGTTTTTTCATAAAACAAAATATCCATCAGTTTTCCAATGTTCGTCCATTTTTAAAAATCCTGCGTAGGTGTCATAACTTAACTATGTATTTTGTCTAGATCAGATTAGCTTTTCAGATGTTTTTTTAGCTTCACGTTGTATCCCGTACATAGGAGCGTAGGCAGAGGGAACCTGTGAACACAGATACGCTTTCCGCAGAATTCTCGAGATATTGTGCGAGGCAGTGTCGGCAGTCACTGCGTTTTGCATAGCTGTTAGAAAATAATAAATATTTCATTTCCTCAAGTGGTAATCGAACCTACAATCGTGGCGTTTTTAGCCGCCTGCTTGTGCTTGTGGAATTTTACATACAAGACAGCTTCCTAGATTAAGATGTATTTTGTCTACCCAGTTAACCAGATCAGAGAATCCGCAATCATATTAGAAAGTTTACATCCCTTTTTAACGCCAAACCTTTATATCAATAACTAGGGGGCCAGACACCGTTTGCTTCAGTTGCTGTCTTTATTTAATTTTTCTTAAAATTCAATACAAAGTCGCTTAGACTTCTACATTCACCGCTTTTCCTGAAGTTCAAGAGCCAAAAAATACCAATTTTTGCAAACAGACAGACAGACGGAGAACAAGAGTTCCTTTTTTTTCCTTTAAAGGTACGCAACCCTAAAAATATAAAAAATAATTACAACATTTCTTCTAGGACGGTACGATCGAAGTCATATCGCTAGACTATCAAACACTCCAGATCGGCAATCCGATAGTGGATCTAATGTACTTCATATTCAATGGATCAGATAAGGAATTCAGGAAGAACCACTTCAAAGAAACTCTTGAGCTTTACTATAGAGAATTAAAAGAAGCGTTAGAGAGGCTAGAAGTGGACCCTGATACTGTTTATTCGAGAGAAGACTTCGATTTTGAAGTGGAAAAGGTAAGTTTATTTTATTATTTTAGCTACACGGGATATATATCCCGCAGATAGGGAGTTTAACGCCGCCGCACTTTGCCTTTCCTCACTTTGTCTCGTTACTAGAGCGAGTAAAAGAAAATATAAAATAATTTATTTCCGTGAACAGTAATAGAACCCACATCTGTCTCGTTAGTTACACGCTAAAAACTTTTTGCGAGATGAAAACAAGTGTTTGTCACAAACATTTTTATATAGTGTATTTATTTATGAATAGTCGTAATGTTGTGTGGGTAGTATCAATATTTATGTGTTATTAAATTAATGACATCCATTCAAAATGCAGTAATGTTTTATATCTTTATTATGAATTACGAATCATGTTTACAAGTATCTGTTCCAAGTATGTATGTTCGCTGTATCCCGCAAACAGCAGGGTAGGCAGAGGGAACTTAGTGTTAAGACATTCGTTCCCCATTTTCTGCTGAATTCAGGAGACATTGCGTGTTGAGTTGCGGAAGCCAATGCCGCGCTTAGCCTCTACACCAGAGCGAAGAAATGAAAATATAAATTTATTATTATAATTAATTTAAATAAAATATAATTTGAATGATGTAACTTGTTATTAGGAAAGTGTGCTAATATTACTACTATTTGTCTAACCAGACGTATTTATATATAGAATATTTTTTTCACTTACATTTCAACCCACATTCATTTACCTATAACAATACTATAATCTCGTATTCTCTTCAGATATTACCTTTCGGCTTAATACTAAGCATATTCTGTCTCCTGATCGTGACCGTTGATGTTAAAGACGCACCCAAAGTGGATGAAAATATAGAGATAAAGGACTTCGCGGTCAGTCCCAGCACGCTATACATTGAGAGAATGAACGACATTGTCGATGATTTCATTGATATGGGAATTATTTAATTATGTGACATAAATATATAATAGCATTATAATTATAAAAAATAGTTTTTAGTTGGTAATATTTTTTTAATTGCTAGTGTGGCAATTTTAAATTGGTAATGTAATTTGTGTGATGGCAACACTTTATCGAATATAAGGAGGAAATCCCTCACTAGTTGGACTAGAATGTGAATCCAGCACACCTATGCAAACTGTAATGTCGATAATTTTATGGTTATAGAGATTATAGTATTTGACGATAATAACAAAATTGTGAAAATTTTTAAATCTTAAAATAATTTTGAAATTATTTTGAAATTTTAAAATATCTTTAATTGGTATGAAAGATAAATTCTGTGATAAATATGACGCTAAGTAATTTAATTTCATATTATATAATAATATTGTCGATATGAACATGTGATAATTTTTTATATAGTTTTTTACTGTTTTTTACCAGAAATATATTTTTTAAATTTGACTTTGTTATTTATATAATAATGATAGTAATGAAATAATTGTGTAATTAATAACATTATTTAACAATTGATTTAATAATTTTATATAATAAGCCTTGACCATTTACTACACTTATTTTTAGAACAACGTTAAATACATTTAGTGTTAACTCACAATAGTATTAATGAATCAAAGTATTATAATGTATATAAGTTTTAATCATAATGTAACCTTGTTTAAAATGAATAATAATATATAATTTTGTGTATCATTTATTAAATAATAAACTTCTTCTGAACAAACTTACTTTTTTTCTTTAAATTTACCATTAACATTTGACTAATTAAGAATTAACAAAAATTGGGTGAAACATCCAATAAAACAAGTGTATTACAGTATGCTGTTCATTTTATTATCTCAGAAGTTATTTTCATATTAATATAATATCAGTTTTCATTACAATGTCAGCGGGTAATGACGTATGGCGGTACTTTAGCTGGCCGAGTTCATACGATCCAACTATATATTATAATAAATCGAAGCACACAAGCTTTCCAATATTCAGCAGAAATCAACAGCTTTTCTTTTAAATAAAATAATGAGATTAAAGCGTACAGCTTTAAAAGAAACACTTAATTTAGGTCGACATAGTGCATTTAACCTAACACGATTTCCCTCAAATTCTGTAATTTCGATGCTAATGACAACACTTGTCACATGTTCACATGTCATCTGTCAAAGTGACGTTTTGCTCGAAACGCTAAACACTAAGGTACAAACATACAACGTGTATAAACATTCAACTTTCAATTTAACTAGAAGACTCCACTATATTTTATTTATCTAGTGCATAAACAATTTAAATCGTATCGTGGTTGATAACGATTTACACATAAGATGGGTCCCTGTTATAATAATATAGAAAAAGCTAATTAAATATAAACAAAATTCATAAACTTATTAATCAAAGCACAGATTTTTCAGGATATTTGTTAAAAAATGAAAATTAACGAAATGAAACGATTGTGGACAATAAAATCATTCTTTTAGCAGTAAAGGACGAAAAAATGAAATTAAGACCTTAACAGTAGGGTAATGACAATTGAACACACATATATTATTGTTTATACGATGAATAGTAAAAAACTACTTCTAATGTATATGACATACGATTTAAAGCCTTTTTCTATTGGAGTTGCCATAAAGATATATTAAATCTAGATATATATACATATATCTAGATCTCTGGCAAGTGTTCTCAGTTGACACAGCTTCATTACTACATACTTCAGGGAAATTAAAAAAGAATTAAAAACAGCAGTTTTTACTTGTTTTTAAGCAATTTCGTAGATATAAGTGATAAAATTATTGATTTTTACAATTCTTTAAGCATATTGGAACATCAATTTCGCCATCTTTAAGCAAATTCGCTGTGCCACGAGTCAACACTCTCCACTCTAGTACAGTATACAGAACACCTAAGTACGCTAAATCACAAGTTAACATACAACGAACGCGATAATCTGATATGAAATATTGTACTTTTTATTTAATATTTATAGCACAAAATTAGGTAACTTTAGGGGACTGCTTTGCGGTCGCGTATACGTGCTATTATTTGAAAAAAAAGTAGAGTTTTAACAGGACAGGACAATGTCATTTTTGTATAATAAATTAGTAAGAAATGCTGATTTATTTGTACTGAATAAATATTTTGTTTCATAGAAAATTAAATTGCTTATAAAAAAAATGTTAACTTCATTTATATTTGATTCTCATCATGAATAATGGGTTAAAATATGGCTTATGTATTTGCTTATAAATACGAAAACAAAAATTCTTAAAACATTTGCAACATTTACAAATTACAAGCACGTAAACGACGACCTCTAAAGACACTACAAGTAAAATTTCGAAATACAATTATAACTTTCATATATTCTTTACATTCTTTTTCCCATTAAACGTAAACATGCAATAAACATCAAAAAAATGAATACTGCAAAATCATTAAATATATAAATAACATTTTGGAATGACTCTAGAATTTACAATTCGTTGCATAAAAAAAGCTACGACAAATAGACAAACAGACCGACAGACTGATAGTAGATCAAAATAAACTATTTTAAAAATATAAAAACTTCAATAAATGCATATAATATACATATATTAATCAATTAATATTACGTTAGATTACAACGAATTAATTATAATAAAAATAATATTGTGATGTCTTTATAATATTCAATTTAATTTTAATATTTTCTATAACTACTAACCTACTATAACGGGTTAGAGCTGGCAACACTTTACCAAGTGTCAAAAAGCTAATGAGCAGAAAAGCTTAACAGTTTCAAAACAACGGTTTAATATAATTAAATAGCATTTAGTTATATTATATTTCATAGGTTTTTTAAAATAATTTCGTCTACACTAGGCGCGCGGTCTCGTATAATACTGATTAGAGTTAAAAAATTATATTTATATTGCCCTCTTGCTCTAATGCGGTGTGCGCGAAAGAGAAGTATCAACCGTTTAACGAATCAACGTCCGCGCACCGTCACTACCGGCTTTTGTAAACCACTCGACAAATTAAAATCTTTTAATACTATTAAAAAATCTTTTTTTTTTCATATAAAAAGCCAATTTCCTTAGCATTGTTATGTATATAGGTAATAATTCAGCGATATAGCAACATACGATGAAAATTCAAGATTTTAACTTGTCGATGGGAATCCGAAGCATTTCTTAATACATAATTAATAGTATTATCAAATTTTACGTTTTTTTTTATTATTTATAGCTTTAAATACACATATACATATACACGTCAACGTCAAGGAGTCATATAATCCGCTATTGAAAGTACGTTACATATATAATTGATAACAGTTGGGGGACGGTTCACGCGATTTGTAACCTAAGATTGACATACAAAATTTAAAAAAACATCACAACGAATTTTTAAAAAAATCTAATTAAAAAAATTACAAACCGCGCGAATCTTCCATTTATAAACAACAGCGCCTAAGAAAGAGTTAACAGATAACAATTTATTTAAGGATATTACAATTATACGTTTAATCATCATACATTTACACTTAACTAATTGCCTCGCGGGGAGAACCGAGTGTTGCCACTCTCACAGTGACGCAAGTCCCCGCAAGTTGTGAATAGCTATAATAATTATTGTATTTCGCGGCGGCGAGTGTTGCCCGATGTTACGCTGCTAAGCTTAAAACTAATAATTTGGTATGAATTTCTTTAATATATATGTCGGTTATTTGACTTAATGTATGGGAGACGTTTTTTTTAAATGGTAAATGAAATGAAGATGTGGATACAACGTGATGTATTTAACAGTTAAAGGGATTTTTAAGAAATATACATTTAAAGATATTTCACATGTGTATACATCGCACGTTAAATAAAAATAAAAAAAATTGCTGGGTTCAATAATAGGTTTGTAATAACGGTCATTTCAAATTTAACTATTATATTTTTTGTACAATTAAAAAAATATAAAATAATTAATTCTTAAATTTTTGTTTTTAGACATTTTGTTAATTATAGTGCGATATATAAATATGATAATACAAACAAAACATTTTATAAATCGGTGGTAAAAACACAGGTCGCTAACAAATATATTATACATGAAACAATTACTATTTTTTTTAAATCTACTCAATTATTTGAATGGTAAAAAAAACAATCATTCTGTACATTTACGAATATTTGAAAATCTAACAAAACTAAAGAGTTTTGTACAATAATAAGGCAATATAAAAAATAAATGGGGAATAATTACGTACAAATAAATAACAATAAAATGCAAATTTGCACTCAACACCTTGAATTTGATCAATGAACAAAGGAAATCGATATTCAGAGTAAATAAAATAGATTTTGCATTTGCCATCAATCAAATAAGGATTACTCGATGATAATTCAACATCGAATGGAATTTTATACAGATACATTATATACAAAATAACTACATAGCTGTAAATAAAACAATACGTACACAACTCTAATGTCACTTGAATTGGGAAAAACGTAAAATGAGATTTTTTTTACAATTAATAATAAAATTATATATCTTTTAAATATAAATTCGATAAAAATGAATTAAAATATAGATTGCCTATAATAACATTTTTTTTTCACATTGCAAGTACCACTAAAGTCATTTGATTAACAATTCAATATCAATGGTAAATAAAGGACCTCGGAATAATTAATACATTTTTTGCATTATTTATATGATTTCTGAAACAGGTCCAAACTAGATGTTAATTAATGATATTGAAAGTAAATAATAAAGTAAGGGACTGTACAGATTGTATAATACTACATTAGGCCTTTTAAGACATATACGCGTTAAAAAATCGAGAAAAATATGTCACGAAAAGAACAATTTTTTATCTATACTCTAAATATAGAATAAAAATATAAATAATTACATTTCTTTATTATAAGAATGGTTACTAAACATCATAATTTAATATTAAGAATTGTACCACATCACTATGTCAATAAATGAATGCAGGAGCGAACGAATGACTTATTTCTCTAAATAGCTTTTTTTTAGGTAATTAATTGTTCGAAGACCCCAATCAAATATTTTGCATTCCAAGTTGACTAGCGAATACAATAACCGTCAATCGAATCCGATACGAATAATTTGCGTAAGGCAAGAATTTGTCTCGATCGCGTCCACTTTAACCGACCGATTATAATCGACTAACAAATCGATTTCTTTCCAAAGAAAAATATTTTTTTGGGTCATTTCTCCTGGCGGGATATAGCCAACGCTAGTTGTAATTCGGCATCTTCTTGATTCCTCCTGGCCTCGGCCTCGGCCTCTAATCGTTTAGACTCAGCCGCGGCCCACGCCCACTGTTGCTCCTCCGTGGGCAAAAACTCAGTACTTTTCGCCTCTGTAGGTTTCTTTTTTTCCTTGTTATGCCTCGACCTGCCTATACCCCCGATGGTGTGTACCAAAGATTTCGCATATTTCACTGGTTTAGGCGATTTCTCCTTTTTACTGGGCAACGTGCTCGTGGGCCAGGTTTCATTTAGATTTTTATTTGTATTAGAATTAGCGTTTGCATTTGCGTTGGAATCCCAGTCTGTAGCCCAATTGTCAGTTTTATTAGCCCAATTGTCTGTTTTCCAGTCGCTAGTAGAGGTGTTGCTAGAGTTAGCCCAGGCATCTTGGCTAGGTTTGTTCCAAGCGTCCTCCATAGCCCAGTTATCATTGGGCCAAGCAGTCCACGCTTCATTATTATTGGATTTTGCCGCAAAGGGGTCATATGGGAGGGGTGGTGCTGATACTCTCCCACTTTGTTTCGCAGGCTTCGAGAAACTTCCGTTGAGTGCTGATGCGTTGAAAAAGTCATCCGTTTCAAATCCTGCGACAGATGTAGGTCGGGCAAAGGGGTCGATTTTTTTGGGGTCATCCGCAAATGGATCCTCTATATTAAATGGATCCTCGTATCTGTAGTCCTTGAAGGGGTCCTCGGGGAAGTCGAGGGCAGGTTTTTTCTGGGCGAACAGAGACTCGGTGAGTAGGGATGTGTGGGGATGACAGGAGGAGGGGGAAGGGATGTTTGGGGGAATTTCTCGCCCGCCGTATCCGCTTAGCGCTGCAATGTGGGACAAGCGCGAGCGTGTTAGCTTTATGTTAGTGGTATGTGAGAGAATGGTATGAATTCAAATACAGGACGCCAGGTGTTAGCCATTTTTTTGTCTTTCATTTATTTAATATTTTATTTTATTTATATTTAGTATTTTTTTATACGTGTCTAACATTATTTAATAGTTTTTTTAATTTTTCTTTTATATTATACTGGCTGGCGTCATGTGACAGAAATACAACAATATTTATAGAAAGAATTATTTACATAATAGAATTTATTATTTAATTAATGAAAATAAAAGTGTAGTATTAAAAAAAATAAGATAAACAAACTAAATATAAAATAAATAAGGACAGGATTGTCTGTCATGCATCTAGCATGTCAAGCTAATTTACTATGAACTAAAACAGGCCAAATATAACATTTAACATAAAATTTTGCAATTTTTTAAAAAGACTAAGGGATTAAACTCTTTACTTTACAAATACATTATATTATGTATGATTAAAAAAATAAGAAATTTCTGTAAATCATAGAAATGAAGCCTAAACATTTATTGTTATTAATTATATTATTAAATCTAATCTTGATTTTTTTCTACATAGATTAACTAATTTTAATGCATGCACTAATTTCATTAATTTATATGTATGTCTGTCTATCATTGAGAACTTTATGAACAAATATTAAAAAATGGTCATGAAATAAGAATTCTATAATAAATAAACTAAAATAGCAATACAAATAGGTGATAAGCTAGTAGTAAACATGCAAATAAGTAAATAAATAAATGAAATGTGAATAAAAATAATGAATAAATGCAAATAAAACGCTCGTCCCAAACAAGCGCTAAGCGAAGCGGAACAAAATGGCGGTATGTAAATGAACTAAAATTCAAACTATTTTTTTTTTTATTAAAGTATTTAACTACAAGTTCAAATTTTAGTTCTTTAAACATTAAAGGCATTTTTAATTAAAAAATAAATGTTTTTCAAATAAAAAAAAACTCTTAAGGCTCTATGTGCACAAAACATACGAGAATGGCATAATGCGCAACAGAGAAAGTAAAAAATATTATTAAAAAAATGCACGTCAAAATTATTAAAAAAGAAGTTAAAACAAAATGGCCGCAAAACTATCAAAACCGAAAAAAAACAAAATGCCATTCTCCTATAGACGTGCGTTCTACAGATAAAAAAAAAAATTACATACATTGATTATCTTTTACTTTCTCTGCAGCATTGAAAAAAAAATAGAATAAAAATAAAAAAAATCATAGCACTAAATTACCAAAATCACTTGAAACATGCCGGTTTAAATAGGGTGTGGAGGAATAAATGGCTAAAGTAACCAACTAAAAATCTGAAAATAATCTATTTTAAGCCCAAAAAATATTTAAAAAGTAAGAAATATTACTTATAAATCTATATAAAATAGAATTCAATTTATAATTTATTAATGCACATAATTGTTACAACAAATTGGCAATCTGTACAATCCTGTATTCTAGACCTAATGCCTAGGTAATGTATAATGTATGAAGTATTATTTATTTTATAGAATACCTAAGATATTCTATATAATACCAAATGCGGTAATATATGTAAAAGACGAGAGCAGAATAGCACATTTTCATTAGTAATTATGTACTAACGTCACTGCAGCTACATATTTGGAGGTTATTAAGTGCAGGTTACGTTAGAAACTTTTTATCTTAAAAATAACCTAACTTACACTTGAAAACCGAATATAGACCAAGATCTGTTTATTTTAGGTAAAGTAATTAATTGACTATAATATTCATATACGAGTAGTCTATGTATTGTATGAATTCTACAGATTGCCAGTAACATAATAAATAAAATCCATATCAGTTTATTCTTGTAAGTAATACTTAATACCTGTTTTATATGGTTTATCTTTTTATTTTTTATTAGTTAAAAAAATAAAGAGATAAACCTAGTTTTCACCAGTATAGATTGTTGGCCATAACTCAACGACACGCTAATCACCGAGTGGGAATCGAACACACAATCAGCGCGTATACCATCAAGATATAGTTTAATAATTCCGTTAAATATTATTATATTACCGATAACATATACATATAAAATAAAAGAAACCTAACTCAAAAAAAAAGGAAATCATCATAAAAACTTACAACTGACTTTTTATAACAATATTTATGAAATTGAGCTTATTTTACACAAACATCATGTTAATTTAGGTTGTGGTATATTTAATAATACCAAAATTATGGCTCCGATATCAAATCCTATACAAAAAAATTAAGTAGGTAACATGGTTTATAAATTATTTATAAACCATGTTACCATACCCACTAATTGCGTTAGGTAACTTTTATTTCCTCTGAAAACTTTAATTCTATCCTATTGTTACTCCATAGGTAGTAACATGGGACGTGGATTTAGGTAAGTTCCAAAATAAAAATTAAGTCAGATAATTTTTATGGCCTATTAATGTCATCTCATGGTTACCTTATTTGGAAGCATGGGGCGAGGGGGCGCCGGGCGTGGGGGCGGCGTTTTGTGCCTCTTGCCAGCTGCAGTGGGGCCACTGGGGCCCGTGGGGCCAGTGGGACCAGTAGAAACAGTGGGACCAGTGGGATTATTCACAGAGTTCCTTGTGGGCGCGTGGAGTACTGCGAACGGGTCTGAATCCCAGGCCGGCTAGAAATTAGTATAACTTTTAAATATATATTTAAAAAAGCTGGTAACAGATGGTACTATAATAGAAATATGTATAAACTTGTATATAAATAAATTTACATGTAAATATATATTTTAATTGAAACTATTTAACCGGATTAACCGCGTACGGTCGGGCGGAACCGGTACGTTTAGAAACCCGACGTTTCGAATACTTTGCAGCAGTCCGCGGTCACACGTGGTGGTACAACTTAATGATTATATCAAACTACCGCCAGCTTTTATTACTATTATAACTTTTGAGACTTCAAAGTTTATATGAGTATAAAGTGGTATTAGGTGGAAGACAATTTTAAAATATATTTTCGATGTATTTAAGCTTACATCATTAGCGGGCTTCTGCGCATTATCGGTTGGGGCAAAGGCGTCGCCTGCGAAAGGATCCGAATTCGAAAATGCATCGCCACTGAATGCATCCTGCAATATAAAAAATAAATTAAAAAAATATTTGAGTATATTAAGATCGAGGAGCAGGGGCACAAGCGTGCAACTGTAAACTTGCCAGGTTGTAGGTTCAATATCCACTTGAGGAAATTAAACATTTAATATTTTCATTTCCTGATAACGAGGCGCGGCGTTAAATTCCGTCAATCAACACACAATGCTTCTAACATTCAGCGGAAAAAGGGCAAAAGGGTGTCTTAACACTAGGTTCCCAGATTCTCTCTGCCTACCTTGTTATGCACGGGATACAACGTGAAGCTAAAAAATTGGGGCCATCGCCTCACAGCACAACAGTTTCTGAATATAAAAACGATGATTGTGGATTCGATGCTCACTCGGAAAATGGGAAAAAGATTCGGGTACACCCTGCATGAATCTATCAATGCTTTACACACAAAATTTCATCCAAATCGACATACCCGTTTAGAAGATGTAGAATGACAAACACACGTATACAAAAATTATACACATATATAAAATAAAGGCAAAACTAACCTTCACAGAGTTATTAGTAGGCGCGAACGGGTCGTGAGGGGTCGACGAGAAAGCATTATCCTTGAAGGGATCCGATGCAAAACCCGTTGAACCGTTCATTGTACCAAATTCGTTTGTGGCGAACGATTCATCTTCCTGGAGAGTAAAATAATAATATTATTGTACAATAGTGGTGGGTACAGCAGTAGGGAACCTGCTCCGGCGCAGGTAAAGTGGCAACTAAATCTTTCACAGTTATCACTACCGTCAACCCCCATCACGATGGCGACAATGACGGCGTACTCATTTAAAACTTCAATTACCTCTTGTCTTAGTTCAATACTAAAAATACTACAATGAAGTTTCAATCATCCGGATTGGCAATTATCCGAGCTTTCAACCAGCGTGTTGTTTTAATTGAAACACTAAGAAAAAAAAACTTTTTATGTAATTAAAAATGATAGTTATTCATGCTAGACTTCATTATTTTCATAATGAGATTCAATGTGAAATTGTTTTATTTTTAAATTGTTTTTAAAACGCTTTAGTTTCATCTGCTATCTATTTATAACGTTATTGTTTGTAGTGTATCCCTCGGATTAAAACAAGTGGAATACTTCGTTTTTTAGAAAACGCAACATGGCTTAAACCCGCGCCTCTTAGAAACCGTACAAGAGGCGCAGCTTTTTACTCTAAAACAAAGGTATTTGAAAGAAATGAAGAAAGGACAGAATGCAAGATCAGTGTAAATGGTAAGATATTAGAACAAGTGAATGAAGTGTAAAATGGAAGATACGAGATGGATCATGGATGAAAGGCGGTAACAGATTTAGCGGTGCCTTAGCTGCATTGATGAGAAGGCAAAACGTCAGCACAGCTGCACGTTTGGCCGTACACAGTGCAGTGTTGACACTGAGGCTGTTAGACGGCACCGAAACAGGAGAAGAACGAAAACAAGATGAATGCTGTGGAGATGCGATCTCTTCGTAGGATATGCGGAGTTAGGTTACCTGATCGAATCCATAATGAAAAGATACACAGAATGGCAGGTAGCGTAGCGCGATCGGCTGAGTTGGGCACTTCGAACGAATGAATGAAAGAATGGCAAAAATAGGTTTATGGTGGAAAAGTGAGCGGTAAGAGAGGTAGGGGGAGACATCGGTTGACCTTCGAAAACAGAGTATCAAAGACACTGGAGGAAGGTCACGTAAAAGCATGAGGGCATGTATGAAGAGGTTGATGGCAGTGAAGCTAAGTGAAGCGTGAGCTCACCACGGCGTCGTGCGGCGTGGAGCCGCGCACGAGGCGCTGCAGGTGCTGCGCGTCGTGCAGCGGCTGCAGCGCCAGCGCCGCCGCCGCGCCCGCGCCGCCCGCCGCCAGCGCCGCCAGCGCCGCCTCCAGCGCCGCCTCCTGCTCCTCCAGGTGGCTCAGCTTGATGTTGGCCTGGCTCACGGCCAGCACGCTGCGGCTGAGGCTGGCCGTGACGGCGTCGGCCTCGTGGCGCGCGAGCTCGGCCTGCCTCTGCAGCTCGAGCTCGCGGTCGCGCGCGGAGGCGGCGGCGGCGCGGCGCGCGCCCACCTCCGCCTCCGTCTCCGCCGCGGCCGCCTCTTGAGCCGCCACTTGGGAACGCAGCTTCTCAACCTGAGAGGTTCATAAAAAATGTTACTGCGTGTTACACATTCACACATGAGATTCCACATCCACTCATGTAATCTCATATCTACACACGAATTTACAAATGAACACATGTGTGATCCCATTATACAGATGTTTTTTGCGAAAGAGATTTGCCAAAATAAAAAATATTTTTTCAAACAAACATTTGAAAGCGACAATATCGCACACGCCTCATTCACGAAATTGAATCGTAGATAGATATTGGCAATGAAGTTGAACGTTGCTTAGATTTATTATAGAAAATAGGTATTTGCGTAAAATAGAACAAGAAATATCCCTTTCTCGTTCTGGTATATTGTTTAAAAATGAAAAGTAACAAATCTGCAATGTTACTATTAGTAATTTTTTAGTAGTAGCCTCCTACTACATTTCCGTTATTAGTATCTATTCATAACTTAATGCGTACAGTGACCTATTTGACATTAATACTCATTTAACTAGAAAGATTCGATTAATATTGAACACCAAACACCAATCATCCTAAAAATTAATGTATCTTAACTTTCTTTAATTTAGTTTTTTACTTGTTTTGTGCCTACGCATAGGAGTTTATTTTCGCTATAATATAGCAAGATGTATCTACCTGTAAGTGTTTGTTACATCTAATTTTAGTTTCACTATATCTAGTTGTACTATGTATCTTTTTTATATATACTGATGTAAACAAACGTTGGTGGATCAATCAATGGTTGGTGGATCTTAAAATTTAAAGCACATTGCAAGAGTGCTTTTGTTTCATTAGTGCCCTCATAACACTTTTCACCCATAGACATTGACATAAACCTTTTAACATGCATCAATGTAGAACAAAAACTGAATTTTATAGTCTGTCAAAGATACCCCCATCAAATGGGTAACTTTGACACACAAAAACTCATAAAAGATGGTCATAATTATTCTTCTTATTAATCTAGGTAACATTGATTCATGTTTTTATTAAATAAGGGATATAACTAAAAAATGTAATAAAACAGTCATTCCACAGTTTTGTATATATTACAAAAAAATGGAGAATCCATTCCATTCAGTCCATTTAGTATTTGTATACTATATATTTTTAATCAGCAAGTACTTAAAGCCGCTTTTATTAGAAAACTTTTAGTCGAAAAAGAAAAAAGCGAAAATAGTTTAAGCAAACAAAAATTTGTAACACACTTGTGTATTAATTATATAAATAAGTTTACAGCGAAAAATAAAAATATCTTACTTGTGATTTCAAATCGTTTAACCTCTTTTGCGCTTCGCCTTTTTGGTTTTCTAACTGTTTCAATGTCGCTGTCAGTGTGTCCAGCTCGCTCTGAAAAAATGTATGTATAAATGTTACTCACGTGACGGTCAGTGTACCCTCACCCGAAAGATAGTAATTCTCTACGAATTCACAAATATTATTTAGTTTATTATAACTAATTTAGTTATTATATATTATTAATTTTATTACTATTTATTTATATTATAATTAACTAAGTTTATTTTCTATAGTATGTCATGACATTATAACCTCCATATATGTATGTTATTAATAAAATAATCAGTTTCACGCTGTATCCCGCACACAGCAGGTTAGGCAGAGGGAACCTAGTGTTAAGACATTCCGTTCCCCACTTTCTGCCGAACCAACCAGAACTCAACGCCGCGCTTTGCGATACCAGAGCAAAGAAATGGAAATATAAATTTAAGTAAATATTTTATCTCTTCGAGTGGGGATCGAACCCACAACCAGTAGGTTTTACAGTCACACATTGTGCTCCTGCGCCAGGACTGGCCTCCATGGCCATGTATGGTCAGTATAATTTACACTTATGTCAAAAGTCTCTATACAGCGTACATTTATGTCAGTAATGTTTCTATAATCTTCTCACATGTCAGCAGTGTCAGTGTACCCTCACCTGCAAGCTATCAGCCTCCCCCCCCTTCACAGCGAGCTCGCGTTGCCGGGCCCCCACCTCGGCCTCTAACGCCAGCCGCTCGCGGGCTAAAGCGTCCACCTCGCGGGCTATTGCTTCCATTTCTGGTGTGGGCTGAGGTCCCAGGCTTACTGGTTCTGGGATCTACAATGGAAATATTATATGTTAGTCCTAGCGGCAAAGTATAAGAGTAGAGAATAACTATAAAGCAGCACAAAATCCATTGTTGTGCAGTGGAGCTGTTTAATTGTACACGAAACGATTGTCAGTTCTAACTTCACTCAAGTATTTATATTTATTAAAACAATGAACTCGCAATTTTTTTTTGTTAAATTATGAATATCATATTATGTAAATAGTGTTTATATTGATTTTTTAAAAAGGTTGAAATTAAATTATAAGTAGGTAAGTCGATTAGATTAATTAAATAAAAGTACCTAATAAGAAGATATTTATTATTATACTAGAGGGCGCGCGCGGCTTCGCCCGCTTATTAGGAGCGAATTCTAAAAAAACCACGAAACATGTGTTCAATAAAATATTTTTAACAGTCTGAATTAAAATTTTTATAAAAATCGGTGGCAATTTAAAGATTTTTCCATATAAACTTTCAACTCCTTATTTGAACCCTTAGGAGGGGAATTCTTAAAAACCATGAAACACGTGCTCAATGAAATATTTTTAAGAGTCTGAATTTCAAATTTCATAAAAATCGGTACAGATTAAAATTTTTTTCCATACAAATCGGTACAGGTTAAAATTTTTCAAATTCCCTTCTTAGTGGATGTCCAGAATATGAAAATAAACATCTGCCCAAATTTCACGTTTCTACCATCAGCGGTTACGGCTCTGCGTGCGTCTTACCTCAGTCAGTCACCACAAGTCCTTTTATATATATAGATTTGTTTAAAGAATTTATTCTTAAAAAGATATAATTTCACTTACATGAGAACAACACAATAAATGTAACAATTTACATCGCCTTACCGCCCAGTTAACGAAATAAAATATTTAACATAGTTTTTAACATTTGCAAGTTGTTTAATCGCTGTAGAAAATGGTATTCTCTAAAATATATTTTGAGAGTTGAGACTTTAATTCGTTAAGATATTAAAATGCAAAATAAATTATACATTAAGGACGCCATGTAACATCAAAACAAGATGTATCGTAATCTAAATCATTTAATTCAATCATAGTATCATTGGGGCGTACAAAATACCGCACAATCCTTATAGACTTACATATTAGACTATTATTCCTCGAAATTTCAGTTTTGCTAAAATAACGTAGGTCTGGTGGCCATTCTCAGAAATCTTTCAGCACTAGACAAGCAATTTTATCACAGTTTTCCGTGTAATATCAATAAAATAAATCCCCGCACACAGCAGGATAATTTGAGGGAACCTAGTGTTGTTCCCTACAGTCCGCGTGGCGGAACTCAACGCCACGCTTTGCATTACCGCGGAGTAATATAAGCAATAAAAATATATTTACAATATCAATAATATTTTTTTCCAATAACATCCGTGATAAATACTTATTAAGGAACTACTTACTAGTCACTCCGTTATCCGCTTTCATTCCTTCACATGAAAATTCAAAATTTAAATATGTATTGTTTTTGTTTTTTTTTTGTATTTTTTCATAACTTTATAATTTAACTTATTTAACTTCTTTGAATAAAAAAATAATAAACCTGCAAAATAAGCCAAATTGTCCAGAATTGACAAATAAAAAATGAATGTTTCTCTCACTCACCAATAAATCCATTACACTCAAAAAAATTAACTAACTATACCAAAACCTCTTTTAAATCAAACTAAAACCACGTTCATAAATAAAAAAAGCACTATTTAACTGCCATTTTTTATACTATCATAGTACAATATAAAGCTAAAAGTAGATAACCTTCAATTTAAAACACATTGTTGAATTCAGTTAAAAACAAAACAGTCATAAAAAAATGATAACTCCAGTTAATCAGTCAATGAATCGTTTAATACTTTTGAAATGTTATTCACATATTGAGGTTTATATTATAAATATTGTTAAAGCTTAAAAAAGACTTTTTTTATTCATTAAATGAAAGTGAATGAATATAATGTTTGTGTATCTTATAATTTTGCTACTAACTGAGACTTCATCTGGCTGTAAGCGCGATAGTTATGGGTTCGAACCCCGCCTCGGGAAAATGATTTCCCACTACAGACAGAGTACGCAAGCCGCGGCCAGTCTCATGAAAGATGCTCTTCCGATTGTACTGTATTCCCTATTGTTGGTCAGAGCTCTTCTAGCTCGGCCTCCCCAATTCCGGTGACGCTGTAGAGGCTGTTAGGACTAACAGCTTAAAGTTCTATTGAAACGATAAGTAAAATATAATATTTGCGGCGTAAAGTTCCGTCACTCATTACGCAATGCCTCCATATTTCGAAGGAACATGGGGAACGAAAGTATCATAATGGGAACGGAGAGTCTTAACACTAGGTTCCCAGGTTGTCTACCCTGAGTGCGGGATACAGCGTAAAGCTATGGAAAAAGAAATACAGACAGACAAGCAGTGTAAACAGATACTATATTTATGGATGTTGAATTCACAGCTAACAGTCCATAAGTATAATCCTCACACATCATATTATTTATAGTATTTATGATTCATTGATTAATCTATACTATACTACTAATGATATAAAGCTGATAAGTTCGTTTGCTAAAAAAATATTTTTGTATTGGAGTGTCCAATTAAAGATGATTAATATTGAAGTATAATAGGTACAGTAAACAGTTACAACGCAATAAAAAAAATATATTCATAAGGATTTTGTAAAAAACTTGCTTAATAAACTATTATTATGAAATTATTAGAGGCAGCTTTACAGAAACATCATTATGCTAAGGCGATAGCACCTTCGGCGTTCTTCAAATTTTATGTTGTCTTCAAATATCGCTTTGCCTCTATAGAAACTGTTAAAGTACCTATTTTACTATAGTACCGTAAATTATAATAAATTAGTAAAATTAGTATATACTTGAATGAGTTGTTTACAAATCTACTAATGTTAAAAGTAAAACAAGAAACTATTAAACAAAGCAACACACAATGCCTCCAGAATTCGACGAAAAATGGGTAACAGGGTGTCTTAACACTAGGTTCCCTTTGCCTACCTCGATGTTTGCGGAAGCTGATTTTAATGTACTTTAACTAAACAATATTTTCAGCAAGAACCAAAACCGAACCTTCGACTTTAATATACGTTACGACCGAGAGCGAAACTTATTAATATACAGGATGTCAGTAAATAAAATAAAACAGTCGATAGAGGAGATCATTGCCAACAAGGTGAAAATATCTAATATTTCAAAGTTCGAATTTGTACCGTTTTTGATATATTAGCCATATAATTTTTTTTTATAAATTTCATATTGCGGCAATAATGTAAAAATTGAATCATGTTCATAAGGCTGTTTGTGTATGTTCATATATATATTAGGACCTGGAATAAGTTGCTGCTGTTTTTTGAAATATGGCGTTGCGGCACTCTGTGCATGGAATTTCGTACGGTAACGAATCACCAAAGTAGTACTATATGTAACCTCAAATTATAGTAGAATAGTGTTTACTACAGTGTCAACTACATATTTATTTTCCCTTTGTGAAAATGTGTACTTTTGTGCCAAATAAAGTGTTTTTGCGGGGAANATCAAGAATGGGCATGTATCGAAGTCAGCTGTGTGTGAGCATACTGTGGATAAACCCAGCCACTACATTAGGTTTGATAAACCCCAAATCCTCGCTAAGGAAAACAGATACATTCCTAGAATGATCCGCGAGGCTATTGAAATACAAAAATATCCTAATTTCAATAGAGAGGATGGCTGGAAGCTTTCTACCACCTGGGACCCACTCATTAAATCATTGAAGTCTCAAACCCACCATACCAGAGGGCAAGATACTATCAGCTCATTCTGCAGGAATCCAGGGCAGTACGCGAGGCAATTAAGAAATCGTTGGCGGTAGTTTGATATAATAATTATGTCAACTGACAGACGAATGCCACCTCAGTCTACCCGTGACCACGGACTACTGCAAAGTGTTCGAAACGTCGGGTTTCCAAAAATGTATAAAAATACAAAATATAGTTTATTACGATTAATCCGGTTAAAATAGTTTCATTTAAAATGTGTAATAAATTAATAATCGTGAAAATCAAAGAACTTATTAAGACAAAACAAAGTCAAATCAGTTAAACATCTTATTTCAAACAAATTATTAAGCCACTGTGTCGCAGAGGGACACTATGGTACTATATGTGGGTTCCATTTTCACTGAAAAAAGTACTTAAAACAATTTCCACTGCCTTGGCCTGATAAAAAAACATCACATTGAGTTTCACTATGTAGGGCAGTGAAATGCTATACGTAAGTTATTAAAATATTATTATGTCTCTTATGTAGATAAGGGCAATCTACATATTAGAACTTGTCTAGAATGTTCCTTTCTTACCTGAGGAGCTGCCAGTGGCACTATGGGGGCCCGGGGAGCCCCGGCAGGAGGCCCCCTCAACTCAGGGGGCAGCGTGGTCGGCAAGGGCAGGCCCCTTAGCGCACGTTGTACGAGCCACATGGCAGCTACAAACTGGTCTTTGGTCAGCTTTCCCAAGCTCTCCGTGTCGCAGAGTGCCCTGAAATAATTAACAATATTAATAATCTGTTTTAAATGCTGCACTGGAAGAACGTGTATTCCTGGTATATCCTATCTTATATATTGGTTGTTCCTATATTATAAAGCTTAACATAATTAAAATCGACTTTGAAAACGGATCGAAGTAACCACTTTAAAATATTTACAAAAAATATAGAAAAGAGTACTCCATATTTGTTGTAATTTTCTATGTTAACAGAAAGTAATTATATATAGTTATATTCCAGTGAATTAAAGCGGCAATTTACTTACAAAATTATACAAAAACGCTTACATCTTTTGATCTTTTGATTGCGTTAGTTAGAAGCACTTTTTTTGTGCTCCATAGGAGACATACCTGGATATTGCACATTAATTTCAGCTTGATACTTTCACACGACCTTAAGAAAAATAGTTTTAACAGACAGGCAAAAAGTGACCGCTAAGGTTTCCGTTCCAGTTGAGGTAAGGAGCCCTAAAAGCTACAAAAAAACCAATACTCACCAAATCTGAGCCAATTTAGGCTGAGGCAATCCTGTATCCAACAAAACATGGCGTATTTCCTGTCCACTCACATAGCCGTCTCTGTCCGTGTCCGCCGCCAGGAACTGCGCCTCGTATTGAGCCCGCTCAGCCGCTGTTATGTACTGATTGGATCCGGTTAATGTATTCGGTCCAGTTAGCCCTGTTAGTCCGGATAGTCCACCGTACGAAGCGGCTGGTGTGGGTGATGGTGCCGGAGGCTAGACGAAACAGTTAAACAAATATTTAAATATATAACACAGCATAAAAGCTTATTTTCTTCGCCATCCTTCATGTACGTACTATATATATATCATCTATCTTTATTCATTTTTTTAATATTCTATTAAGTGATTAAATAAATTGTCACTGTTCATAGTAAAATAACATCTTTGATTTTCGTGACTTTGGTTAATAACATAAGATTTTAATTAAAATAAATGGCACTCACAGTATTTAATTTTAAATACAAATATTTCCGAAGTCGAATTCAACTGATAACATTAAATTTCACTAAAAAAATAAAGACACTCACACTAGACAAGTCCAGCAATCCGTCCAACAGACTCCCACTACTGGGGGGTGGCTGGGGCCTCGGCGGGGGCACCCTCGGTTGAGGCGAAGGGGGCCTCGACGGGGGCCTGGAGGGGGGTCTCGACGGGGGCCGTGAGGGGGGCCTGGCAGGACGTGCCCGCAGTTCTGGAGGTAGAGTGGTTGGAACTGCATGTTTTTCGAGCGCCTTGTATACTAGATGCATTGCCTGGGAAAAAAATAATAACTTTTGGTGAAAGATAAATTTCAATGTGGTATGTTGTGTGTGTGGGTGAGGTGTGAGAAAAAATTCTGCGAATTAACACGACGTTAATGTAGCAAAACGTACATCTAATAGTTTCTGATCTCAGAAAACTTTGTCAAATTTTACAAGTGCAAATTGTAACCCAATCTCGGCGATGCCCAACAACTAATTTTTATATTAAAACTTGTTGAAAATATATATTTTCAAATAATAAAGTAAGGGCAAATAATAAAGTTAGTGCCCTATAAAGATAACAAATATAATACTCACGACAATAAACTCGTGTCTATCGAGCATGCCGTCCTTGTCCTGGTCGGCGAGGTCCCATATCTTGCCCAGCGTGTCCAGGGGCAGCTTGGACTCCATCAAAACTCCTTTCACCTGAAATATTAAGAAAAAACATTTTAATTATACAATAATGAAACACTAGAGTGAAATATTATATTTTCATTTTCTCGCTCTGGTAACAAGCGCGAAGCAAAGCGCGGCGTACAGCTCCACCACTCAACACGTAATTCCTCCAGAAGTCAGCGGAGTTGAGAGCGGTAGTGACATAATGGGAACGGAGTGTCTTAACAGTAGATTCCCAGGTGCCCCCTGCCTATGTGCGAGATATAGCGACCTACCTTGTTCCCAGGTATGAATCCATTGCTGGGCTGCAAGGAATCAAACAGCTGGCTGTACTTGTCGCGCTCCGCCGGCTTCACGCTCCAGTCGCTGAGCGGCGCGAGCGCGGGCGCAGAGGCCGGCATGGCCGAGGGCGGGGGCACCTTTGGTAGTTCACCCTGGGGACAAAGGGAATTTTACTTTAGTAATACTTAAAAACCAGAATAATTGAACAATAACAAATGATTTGAATGTTTACTAATAACTCTATATATCTATAAATACTCTATATATATGTTATAATAATAAACTTTTGTATTATTTTTTTATAGATTGAGTGGAAGAAAAACAAATAACTCAAAATTGAGTTCATGCAAATATATAAATGCCGATAACTTTTTTTTAATGATTTTGATGAAACAAACTTTAAATGTTAAGTTGAGTACAAACAAAGCAATTGGTGAAACTTTTAAGTAAATCGGTACAGTCCTTTCATAGAAAAATGTGACCTTACAAATAGACACACAAACAAGAAATTCAAAAAAATATTTTTGCTTTCTATTATTCTTTTTAAGTGTCCCTACATCCATAACTTAACTTAACTTAGCTTCACACTTTTTCCCTTGCGGGGTAGTCAGAGAGAACGGAGCGCCAAACGCTACGGCCCCTATATTCATATCAGTCAAAATTACAGACGAAAGAGAGAAGTACATACAAAATATTTTTACTGTTTTATTATATATAGAGATTAATAAAAACAAAAGTACCTAATACGTTACTATATTGGAATAAAGCATCATATTTAATCTATTTCAATTTAATAACTTAACAGTTGAGACTATCGAGGAGAAATGTGTGGGTGGTATGTGCCTGATCGATCTTTCAATTTCTGCGCTCTTCCGATTGAGTTCCGCCACTCAACACGCAATATCTCCGAAAATTGGGAGGAAAGTAAATACCAGATTTTTTCAATTTATATATTTTTAAATTATCTAAATAACAAAGCAAAACCAATGCCTAATACAAAAAGTATTTGGAAAAAGCACTTTTTACACGGAGATCTTCTAAAAAATAAGGAACCCGTAGAAAAAAAAATCATAAATATTTAAATTTCATCTCCAATCAGACATCGTGAATTATATCGAGATAACACTTGAAACGTAACTTTTAACGTTTGGCTCTACGCCAGGCATCAAAACCGATTCGAAAGATAATGAACACTCATACATAGTGAGTGTATTGGAGGCTTAACCCGAGACTGATAAGAAACAAGCCTTCACTCGAGTGTAAATAGACTTTTTTTAGGTAATTAAACGAGAATGGGACAAATCATAATTTAATAGTTAAAATTAAGTTTAAATTAAAAAACAGGTTTTTTCAACAGGAGCACAAGCTCGATATGCAAGCAGTCCAAAGTTCCATCTGTCATCTTCCAATTTCAAACCACCTCGATAGTATCATAAAATTATATTGTCAACGCGTCTACATATAATTGACAACTTTAGTGATACAACTATTAGAAATAAATCAGCTTCACGCTGTAACCCCGCGCACAACAGGGTAGGCAGAGGTAACCTAGTGTTAAAACACCGCCGAATTATGGAGGCATTGCATGTTGACTGGCGGAACTCAACGCCGCGCTTTGACTTTACGCCAGTTCTACTACACTTCTGCTTCTACTTAACGGGTGTTTAACTTTTTATGGAAAAAGACTTGTTTATCCAGAAATTTCTCGAAAACTAAAAGTCGCAATAAGATGATCTTTTTTTTAATTCAAATGAGATATATTCCAACTTAGAGAATAGTCAAAGTCTCATCAAGATTGGTTCAGTAGTTTTTAATATATGGATATCCATCGTGGATTTGGATAAAATCTTTTAACTTTGTGAAATTAACTCGCTATAGTCAAGACTCTGTATAACAAATACAGCGACTAATGCGTAGTTATCTTCAACAAATTTCATATCGATCTCTACCGTGGCGTTAATAGACAATTTAATCAACTTGCCATCGAATTCAATAACTTGAAACAATAAAACTATAAGTGAAATTATAACATCCAAAGATACTTTGTTTTTCAGAAAAAAATTGTATAGTGGCGTTGTGTTCCGCCACCCAACACGCAATGCTTCAAAATCGGGCGTAAAGTGGGCAACGGAAGTGTTATACTGGAAACGAATGTTCTAAAACTATGCTCCCAGGCCCCCTCTACCTCTAAATCTTGTTATGTATAGATGAATCCCGCTACAGCGATACATAACAAGGTAGGCAGACGGAACCTGGCGTGAAGCTAAAAATACTATATAGGTATTTAAGGAAAGACAGATTTCCCGCATAGCAGAGTAGGCACAAAGAACAGCGTTGGGAAACATCTGTTCTTCACTTTCTACCTGATCCGAGATTATGTGTGTTGAAATTCGGAACTTAACGCTGTGCTTATCTTAAACTAAAAGCAAATAAATAACGGCCCATTAAAACAGACAATATAAGCAAAATCAATAATTCAATCCCAGCATAACGAATCTCCATGTACCTACAATAATGAAACGGCGCAATTCTCGCAAGTCGTACTACAGTGCACGATGAATGGCGGACTCATTAGATGTTGAGTGTTATACAAGAGTCCTAGTTCAAGGACGTCTACGCTTAATGATTCGAAATATCGATGTTTGATTTATTTTTATATTATAGGCACATAAAAATAAAAATAAAATAAATTAGCTTCACGCTGTATCCCGCACACAGCAGGGTAGGCAGAGGGAACCTAGTGTTAAGACACTCCGTTCCCCACTTTCTGCCGAATTCTGGAGGCATTGCGTGTTGAGTGGCAGAACTCAACGCCGCGCTTAACCTCGACACCAGAGCGAAGAAATGGAAATATAAATTTAAGTAAATATTTCATCTCCTCGAGTGGGGATCGAACCCACAACCAGTCGGTTTTGCAGTCACACCTCGTGCCGCTGCGCACATTATAGGCACATTAACTTTTTTTTTAGCTTCACTCTATATTCCACTTATTTCCTTAGGTATCGCCGGTTCGGTCGGTTATATCCCGTAAAATTAAGTGGTGCGTGTTGCATGAAGTGTCTTAGCTCAAGATTTCCTCTGCCTACCCTGTTATACGAGAAAAAATGTGAAGCTGGCAAAAAAAGTAGGAAAATTATCTATCATCGAAATAACCGTCTTCCTCCACGCATATTTAACTTAAGTTTTCGTTGAATAATGTTTAATTCCCCTGAAAAGCTAAAGTAAAGCTTTTAGCGATGAGAAATGTGAATGTCCAAATTTGCGGGAACCAAAAAGAAAATAAAGGTGATTCATTTATTATTAAATTTTGTGCCCAAAACATCAACAGGGTCTGAGGAGCCCAGATTTTATAAATCATTTACACGTGTAATGGTACGTTTGTATCTATACTAAGATTATACTAACAATCGCAGCTAAAGCTGAACAAATACAACTTATTACACTGTATAGGAATATTTAAAGGATAAAAATGTATGAGGAACGGAGTATCTTAGCACTAAGTTCCCTCTGCCTACCCTGCTGTGTGCGGGTTAGCGTAAAGCTGATAGTAGTAAAAATGTATGGGTCACTACCAATGTAGAAGAGAGTAGATATTAGAGTTTTTTCCCGGCTCTACTCATGAGAACTGCAATTCGAAGACTCAAAAGTGTTTACAAAAGTGAATATGCTAATATAATAAAACTAAAGGGTTTGTCTGTTTAAACGTGACGATCTCAAGAACTAATGGCTCGTATTAGAAAACTGGAAAACTATATTTGTATAGATCAATGGTTTCCAGAACAGTGTGGGCCGTGGTAGACCCGACAGCTCGTTGAAGACGATACAACGTCTGCATTTAGTCAGGTTGTTTTCGAGTTAAACAATGTTGAATTTATTAAAATACGATCATTCATAGATTCATATTTTCTCAGAAATCACATTATTTCCAAATTCCTAAAATATTATTATTTCTTTTATACAAGTTCCTATTAAGCTTTTAATGAAAGTTTCACTTTCATTATAACAATTTATTTTCACTATCTTTACATAGTAGATCGAGAAAAGATTGGAAACCGCTGGCTATAGATAGTTCATTATTTTGTATTAGATAGTCGTATGTACGATGTACGTTTTAATATAACTCACTGTATCTGTGGTCAGTATCGAATATTCTCTCCGCCTACCCTCCTACATGCAAGATAAAGGGTGAAAACAAAAGGTACTTACAACTTTGGGTGGCGGTGTTTCCGAATTTATGTTGCTCATGTTGATGTCCTTGCCGGCCTGTGCCAGCGCGACCAGCTTCAGCGCCACGAAGAGACCCGCCTGTGGACAAGCAAAGAAAAATAATATTATATAATATTATAATGTAAAACAGCTTTAGTTTTTATTTCACACATATATATAACAATTAAAAACTAAATATGAACAATACCGTAACATCGTATGTGCTAGTCAAAGCATGAAATATAGATCTATAGATCTATCAGCATCGATATATATCTTTGAAGGAAGAATTTTCTTTACTTCACTAGCCTGAACAATTTTCCATATCGCTAAGCTACCAGTTTATAGTTACGTGCGTTTTACTTCTACCTCTATAGGATCTTACCTGGCACGCTTAATAACCACAATAATCAATTTAACACGTTAACATAATATGTTATGTTGTTTATGTTGACGTATTTTACTAAGGAATCTAGTAAACGATCTCCCTGAAAATAATCACAGATTTTAATTATCTAAAATGTCTTTCAGGCCATTGTGGCGTAGTGGGGCACCATCTGACTTGAAACGCTATAGTTTTGGATTCGATTCCCAGGCGGAGCAGTGAATGTTGTTATTTTATTCCCTGCTGTTTGAGACAAATCGCACCGGTTAACACGCAATGTGAATGATTTCGGGTGGAAAGAGGCAAACGGTGTTTAGACAATAGCTTCTCTCTCATTGCTATGTCATATACGGGATAAAGCGTGAAACTACATTTTTTATGTTACATAAAAATAAAATTATATTAATAAAATATATAATTATGCCAGTAGATACCTATTATCAACGTAACTAAACACGACACATCCGATCAGCACTGTAGCGAGTCAACACTGCACTTATCAAACAATCCATTATCACGCATAGAAAGTACATTAATTGTTACAAAATTTATATTTTATTTTAACCTTGTTTTTAATTTTAAATAAAGTCATAATTTTGAAGATTTTTTTGTTTCTTTTGACAATGGCCTTTAATTTCTTCATTTAGAGACTGCGATTAGTTGAATTAACAATAAAAAGCGAAGAGAACCTGATCATTTATAATTTCTTTGTATATTTAAACACAGCGTTGAGTTCCGACTCAAACTCAACAAGCAATTTCTTAACAAATGGGCGGTGTGTGGGGAATTGAGTGTTTTACACTATGTATTCCTTCTGCCTATCAGACTACACAAATTATTATGGTAAAAAAAATTAAAGCTCTAAAAATAAAAAAAATGTTTTAAATAAAAGTAAATGATGATAAATCTATATAAGATTAACCAAATACTAATACCTAACCTACCTAACTTAAAAACAAGAATTCACAATTGGGGGAGAAATCGCGTAACAAACATACAATAAAATTAGAGAATTCCTCCCCCTTTTAGAAGTCGGTTAAAAACGCGCTTAATAGCACCGGTCGAAAGGGAGTGGGGACGACAAAAGGTACACGAAGACCTTGGACGACCTTTTTAAAGGGTAATATTATATTAGGCAGTATAGTACTGCTATGTGATGAGATGTCATCGAACGAATTATTTAATTTCCCCACTTTCGCAAAACAGTGCGCAGCGTTGAATTTCTACCAAAATTTGGTACCCAATGAACACGCTATAGCTCCAATTCGGGCGAAAAACGGAATACGAAGAGTCATGACACTAGGCCTCCTCCTCTCTGCTTCCTCTGCTCTATGAATTAAAAAAAATCAAACATTTTGAAAATTTCATATAGTTAAATACAATACCTCGCATCATTAAACCACCATGTATTTATAGCCACAGGCCAGCAGTTACGGAAGAATTTCAATAAATGTATATAACCAATAAATATAGAGCTTTAGAAAGAAGAAAAAGGTCAGGGTTTCAGCAATTGCTCCCCCGTATTTCTAAAGTGGCATGACCGACGAGTGCACTCGAAAATTATTATCAATAGGTTTCTTATGTATCAATACATTTAAAAATAAATGAATAAATCAGCTTCACGCTGTATCCCGCACACGGCAGGATAGGCAGGGGGAACCTAGTGTTAAGATACTCCGTTCCCCACTTTCTGCCGAATTCTGAAGGCATTGCGTGTTGAGTGGCAGAACTCAACGCCGCGCTTAGCCTCGACACCAGAGCGAAGAAATGGAAATATAAATTTAAGTAAATATTTCATCTCCTCGAG